>PVKN010016043.1:0-18114 GCA_004027915.1 Capromys pilorides
AAAAAAAAAAAAAGATTAGAGGAATGGGGAAAAAAAGGATCAAGTTATATCATATACAGGAACAAATTCTCTCTGATGAATGTGATCAGTATGTATATCTAAAATGTACTGGGGCCAGGGAGATGGCTCAGTAGAATAAGTGCCTAGCTGACAAGTATAAGGTCTTGAGTTCAATCCCCAGTGCCACAAAAGAAATAAAAAATAAAAATCCTTCTTGGGCCAGCAAGATAGCTCAGCGGTCTAGAGCACCTGCTTAGGCAAGCTTAGGCAACCGCAGGGGTCACAGTTCGATCCCTGGCACCACATGCTGCGCCAGCTCCACCTCCAGGGGAGGCTGAGCAGGCCATAATTAAAAAATAAATAAATAAAATAAAGGGGGCCAGGGAGATAGCTGAGGAGCACAAGTGCCTGCCTGGCAAGTGCAAGGTCCTGAGTTTGATCCCTGGTTCCAAATAATAAATACATACATACATATATACATATATACATACATACATTACAATAAAATAAAATATAACAATAAAATCTAGTTGAAGGAAAAAAAAAAAAAAAGAAATGTTCCACTAGCTTTTGCTCTGTTTGCCACACGGGGGAGCACAAAGTCCATCCCAAAGCCCAGAAAAAACAGGCCTCCAGGTGAAGGCGGAGCCAGGCCTTACCCATCATTCCACAGATCCTTCAAGTGGTCATGTATCAGTTCCAGAATTTTGTCCAGCCATGTCCAGAATGGTACCTTGCCAGGGGGGCTCTCTCGCTGAAGAAGAATGAAAAGGCATAAAAAAGGATGTGGAGTTGACCTTGGTGGGGAAGAGATGGTGAAGGGGCCAGGATTTGAGCTGGGAGGCAGCAGCACAGGATGCAGGCAGTTACCTTAATGAAGTCAGCCCAGGACAACGCATTCTCCGTCTTAGAGGTTTTCCCTGTGGGACAGGTAGCATAATGGTTCCAATGCCACAAGGCAAAGCCAAGCAGGGACAGGAGAGACAGCTGGGGTGGACTAAGGCTGGGAAAAGGCTGAGAAAAGATGGGTACCGAACAGTTTCTCCTTCAGCATGGCCAGCTGCTCCATGTTGAGGCCTCGGCCAATGTAGGAAGAGAACTGCCAACTGAGAGCAGGGCCCAGCAAGCTCCAGGGGGCCGCTGGGGGGCTGGAGAAGAACTGCTGGTTCTAAGGGGTGGGGAAGGCAGAGGGGATCAGACACAGCCCCTTGAACGGAGCTTCCGGCCCCCTCCACCTGTCAGCCCCACCTCCTACCTGGGGGTTTGGGCTGAGCAGATTGAACCAGAGCACCGAAGCCCAGGCAATGGAGAGCTGGTTCATGTTGGAAATAATCACCACAGGGAGAGTGTCCGTCTGGGGAGAAGGCAGGCGTCATGGTGGAGGGAGGTCCACCCCCCGTGCTCCTCCCTCTCAAGTCTGCGTCATCTCTCCCCACGCTCCCTCACTCACTGTCAGATCCAGCTGCAGACCCTGGTACGTGTATTTCACCGTGAAATTGATGACGTGCAGCTCCTCTGTCACGGCCAGAGGACCCTGCGACAGCCGCACACAGGGATCGGGCTCAGCGGCCTCTCTGGCAAGCCTCCCTTCCCCGTCCTTGTCCTGGCCTTACCTTATTGCTGCCCTTTCCTGAACCACCTGCACGTTGCTCCATCAGTGTCTGTGAATTGACGGAAGGACGTGGCATGCCAGAGTGAGGACCCTAAGGGCCTAGAAACTCCTAGGTCTTTTTTTTTTTTTTTTTTTTCTACAGGGTCTCACTACGCAACTCATAGTGATCCACCTGTTTGCTGCCTCCCAAGTGCTGGGATTACAGGCGCGCGCCACCACGTCGGACTCCATCGCCGACTCAGCGTGCTCAAGAGCGGGCGGTGCGGCAGGCGGGGCCAGGAACTGAACCCTGACCCCCACACTTTCCTAAAGAAAGCACTTAATCTGCTGAGCTATACCGCCGGCCCTGAAACTCTTGTTTTGTTTCAAAACTTGATTTCTACCAGTCCTTTCCTCTGAACTACCAGCCTGAATTACTGGCTTTTCCACCTTTTTTTCTGTGGATACTAGATTAAAACCCAGGGCTCTGTGCATGCTAGGCAAGCACTCAGCCACTGAACTATAGTCTCAGTCCTATTTTCATTTTGCTTTTCAAAACTTTTACTTTGAAGGGCCAGGGTGATAGCTCAGTGGTATAAGTGTCTGCCTGGTAAGCACAAGGTCCTGAGTTCAATCCCTGGTACGGCAAAAACAAAGACAAAAACAAAAAACCTTTTACTTTGAGATAACTTCACTAAATTGTCCAGACTGGTTGAATGTACTTTTCCAGTCCTCCTGTCTCAGCCTCCTAAGTAACTGGATATAGGCACCACCACACCTGATCACTCATTACAACTGACTCTGCTTACCAGGAAGCCAAAGTCCCAAATTAAGCCTTGTCTCTGTCCCTTCTCAGGAGTTAAAGTTTTCTGGTTTGAGGTCAGGATGTTGAACTTTCGGAAGCTGTTACAGAAGGAAGAGGGTAGATGGACACAGAGCAGAATTAGTATGAAATTTTTACTCCAAAAGAAAACAAAAACAAAAGTTCTACTTCACTTCACCCTTCCCTTACCCCCTGTCTATGTCCCACTCACACCCCCTCCTCCCTGTGCCCACCCCAGAGCTACCAAAGGTGGCTGCGCAGACCACACATACAGCGTAAAGAAAGTCTCCAAGTTTCCTCATCAGGTACCTACCTCTGTAACTGAGGAGGATTCCTGAAAAGAAATTTTTAAAAATCATTTGAGGTAAAGGATACAGCAATTAGGAATCTGGTCTTTGGGGTCAGACAGACCAGAGTCCAAAGCTCTGAAGCTCAATCACTGTGTGGTTACAGCAGAGGCATGATGTCCCTGAACCTATTTCCTTGTGTGCATGGTGCTTTGGTAAGGCCTAACTCGGCCTGTTAATCATGAATGAGTCCTGGGTATGTCGCATGTCACAGTAAATACTCAACAGAACAAAGGAGTTATTATTTCTGTGAGGTAAGAAAGCAATAGGTAAAAGACAGCTCCAGGACCCCCTTGTAACGTGTGAGTAGCCTCTGCACCCTACTTGCCCATGTTCCGTCTGCTAGGCCCGCCCTCTCTCCTGCCCCAACTTACCTGTCAATGAAGACCTCTGTTGTCAGTGACTCGTTGCCTTCCTGGAGTCTCACGAGCAGCCTGGGGGAAGGGATGGACAAGGCTGTGGCAGTCTTACCTCCCAGATAGGGCAGGTGCGGAAACACAAGCCTGCAGCTCAGCACTTGAGAGGCTGAGGCAGGAGGACCGCCATGAATTTGAGGCCAGCCTGGGAGCTATATAGTTAGATCAAAGCCAGCCTGAAGTACACAGCAAGCACTTAGGCAACTGCAGGGAACACAGCTGACCATAGTTCGATCCCCGACTCCACTTGCTGTGTCAGCCCCACCCCTAGGGCAGGCTGAGCCAGCCATAAATAAATACATACATAAATAAATAAATAAATAAATAAATGTGTATAGCAAGACCCTGTTTCAGGAAAAAAAAAACAGGTAACAGATTAAAAATGTTAAGATGGCACACACACAAAAAAAGGTAAGCCAAGGAGAAAGGGAGAAGCCCAAGAGCCAGAAGATCTGTAAAAACCAGACACATTGGCAGGGCGGGGGAAAGACCAACCTCGTTCGGACAGTGAACTTGCTCCCAGTCTTCAGGATGAGGGGCCGATGTGGAGTGTGCGGCATACAGGGCTGCTTTTCCACCACAAAGGCTCTGGGGAGACAGGAGTGGAGGGGGTACACTGCTCAGGATCTGCAAGGATGTTTGCCCTGGCTCCTTCCCGCTCTTTCCCTAGAAGCCCCTCTCTGGCCTCCAGACCTATGCAGCAGACACTGTAGCAGCTCTGTGACCTGGGCATTTAGCAGCTCCACTCCTTTCTTCAGCTGGTCGCCTTCATACTGAATCAAGTCACTTAATTCCTTCAGCTGTTTCAGCAGCTGTCGCAGGTGAAACAACAGCTCTGCTCCAGCTGTGAACCTGGAGACAGAATCCAAGGAGAGGAAATGCTTGAGTTCCCGGAGCCCCAGGCAGGCTTCGAGCGCTCCCTTAACTATGTAGACAGCTGGAAACTGGGGCAAGAGAAGAATCCACACAGCATGTAACAGGAGTCACGGTGCAAGAGACAGAGTAAAGCCACTTGTAGGCATGACTCATTAAAGGTTTATTAACGCTAAGCTGGGCACGGTGGTGCATGCCTGTTATCCCAGCATTTGGGAGGCTGAGGCAGGGAGGCTGAGCCAGGAATATTGCTGCAAGTTGGAGACCAGCCTAGGCTAGAAAGTGAGCTCAAAGTCAGTCTGAACTGCATGGGGAGACCCCGTCTCAAAAAGAAAAAAAAAGTTCATTAACATAACAGCTGACTTTTCTTTTTTGACGCAGGGCCTTCCTACCTAGCTCAGACAGTAGCGACCCTGCTGCCTCAGCCTCCCCAGCACTGGTATTATAGGCATGCACTGCCACACCTGCTTTTACAGCTAACTTTATTATTATTATTTTGAGACAGGGCCTCACTGTGCAGTTCAGGCTGGCCTTGACCTCACTTTTGTAGCCCAGGCTCATCTCAAACTCGCATTGATCCTCCTGCCTCAGCCTCCAAGTGCTGGGATCACGCACGGTTTACAGCTTTCACACAATGCTTACTATGTATGTGTTATACTAATGCTATATATAAGTGTATATAGCTACATATATTAAGTGTATATGCTACACACATTAGTATATACTAATGTTACACTAACATATTAGGGCATTTAATCCTCAAAACCATTCCATGAGGTAAGTGTTATCATTGCGCCCATTTTACTTATTTATTCATTTTTTGCGGGACCAGGGTTCGAACTCACGATCTTGAACTTGCCAGAAAGACACTTGTGCCACGGAGCTATCCCCCCAGCCCCTCACTGCATCCATTTTATAGGTGATAAAACAGAGGCGCAAAAAGGTTAAGGAATAAAGTTCTTTCTTTTTTCTTTCTTTCTGGAGAAAGGGTCTCACTATGCAGTTTAAGCTGGCTTTCAACTTGGTAGGTAGCCCAGGCTGGCCTCAAACTCACAGCAAGATTCCTGCATCATCTCCTGAGGGCTGGGATCACAGGTGTGTGCAACCATACCTGCCCTGTTCTTGTCTTTTGCTTTTTACAAACCTAGGGACCAAAACCTAGGACCTTACACACACTGGGTGAATGTGCTACCATTGCACTACATCCCTAAACTCTTTTATTTATATAAAATTTTATTTTATTTATTTATGTTTTTGGTGGTACCAGGGATTGAATTCAGGACCTTGCGCTTGCCAGGCAAGCATTTATTCCACCGAGCTATCTCCCTGGCCCAACATCCCCAAACTCTGAACTCATAATTTTCACTATTATACTTAGGTGTCAAGCCAAGTGTGGCACTGCATGCCTGTGACCCAGCACTCAGGAGACTCAGGCAGGACTGCCGAGAGTTTGAGGCCAGCCTGAACTACACAATGAGTTCAAGACACTACACAGTGAGATCCTGTCTCTCAAAAACAAACATTAGTGTCTCTGTGGTTAAAAAAAAGATAATAAGCAGTGTGACAGAAGAAAACAATCACATACAACATATGAGAAACCAGAGAGGGACATCTTCTGGCAGGCAGTTTGGAGCTAATTTTTTTAAAAATGTATTTAGGACAGAATCTATAGGATCTCACTACACATATCAGACTCATAGTGATCCTCCTGTTTTCAGCCTTTCCGGTGCTGAGATTACAGGTGGCGCCACCATGCCCAGTCTCAATCGAGGTCTCAGCATGCTCTGGGGGCAGGGTGGCATAGCACACCACAACGGGGATGGAACCCTGGCAGTTGCACTTTGCCTAAGCAGGTGCTCTAGTCCACTGAGCTATCTGGCCAGCCCTCCAGAACTACTTTTTTAAAGCCTCAAAAAGGTGCTTATCAGGGGCTGGGGAGATAGCTCTGTGGAATAAGTGCCTGCCTGGCAAGTGCAAGGTTGCCATGAGTTTGAACCCCAGTCCTACTAAAAAAATAAAAAATAAAAATTACACTAAAATTATAAAATAGTACAGATCGCATATGAATTGGCATGCAGGTAAACATATGCATATTCATATGAAGGGTGCCACAGTTATCACCTAATATAAATGTTGGTAAATGGAACCAAAATTTTGTTGACCACTTCTGTTTGAATTGTTTGCAAACAGAAGCGTTTGTGTACTGAGGTACTATTGTATTTCTACAGGGTCTTGTTATGTGGTTCAGGCTGGCCTTGAACTTACAGTGATCCTCCGTCAGCTCCTGGAGTGCTGGGATTGTAGATGAGTGCCACCACAGCCTCTATATACGTTTTTAAATTTATCTGAAAAATTATGTTTCTAAAAATGGTGTATTTTGAAAAGTTTAGCCAGGCGTGGTGGCACATGCCTGTAATCCCAGAACTTGGGAGTTCAAAACCAGCCTGGGCTACAAAAAGGAGCTCAAAGTCAGCCTGAACTGCATAGCGAGACCCTGTCTCAAAAAGCACCAAAAAAAAAAAAAAAAGTTTAAATTATAGTGAGTATTTTTATGAGGGTTTTTTTTTTCCTTTGAGATAGTGAACTTGCTATATAGTTTATTATTTGTCCCAGGCCAATCTCGAACTCCCAGTCATCCTCCTTCCTATCTCAGCCTCCTGAGTGTTGGGATCATTGGCATACCCCATCATGCCCAGGTATCAAGTTGGTATCTTGCAAGAAAGTAAAAGAATGTTACTAGGAAGTTTTCCACATCATGCAGGAGGATGGCTGAGTTCAAGGCCATCCTAGGCTACACAGCATGACCTTGTCTCAAAAAATAAAATCTCAAAAAAACAAAAAACCCAACTCGCACCCAAAGGGAGGAGAGCCAGTGTGTTTACATATCCTATAACCCCAGTGCCACTGGAGGATGAGGCAGAAGCATCCTTGGTTCAAGTCCAGCCTTAACAACACAGTGAAACCTTGTCCCAAAGTTAAAATTTTTTAAAAAGGACTGAGGACGTAGTTTACCATCCAATCATACTGTGGAATAAGCCATTACTTTCACCAGTGCTAAGCATGGGCTCTGGACTCCCTGGGTGGTGAGGATGAAAAGCAGAGGACTGCCTTGGTCAGACCAGTAAGCTGGGCTCCACCCAGGGAGCAGATCAGTGAGAGTGAGAGCTCCTATGTACACGGTGGACTGCAGGCTCCTGACACACAGTGCGGCTCGTGCCAAGCGCACACAGGCTCAGGAGCAAGTGTGTTTCTGCTCACCACTTCTCCAGCTGTTCCAACTCAGGCTTTAGTGGGGCTCCAATGCAGGCTCTCTGCTGCTGGATTTTCCACTCATCCAAGTTCAGCAGTAGGAGATCGACGAGGGTAGTCAGTCGGCCTAGCAGCGCTTTGGAGGCGTCCAGCACCTCCTAGGAGAGAGCCAGTGTGCTCGCTAAGCACCTGCCCAGCACCTCCCACCCTCCAACTAGGGAAGAGGAAGAAAGGAAGTCTAGGTTATGAGGCCAGGAGCCCCAGATGCCTCTATTTTCCCATTTCCCTTCTGTCTGCCCTGTCCTCTGCCTCCCACCTTTCTCCTTTTGTCCAGTTCATTGAGAGTTTCTTGCACAAGCTGCAGCTGTTTGTTCTGATGTGGGTCCGAGGAGGAGGAGGAGGAGGAGGACGAGGACCCTGAACAGCAGGAAGGAAAGTCAGAACAGGGGCTCCTCCCCTCTCCTTCCTGCCTCAGGGCCTCAGTCAGAATCACAGAGGTGAATCTTTATTGTTTCCCTTTGTTTTGAGAAAGTGTCTCTTGCTGTGTAGTTCAAGACAGCCTGGAGTTCACTAGCTCAAGTTGGCCTCAATCACATGGTAATCTTCCTGCCTTAGTCTCCCAAGTGCTGGGATTATATGAAAGAAGAATCTTTAGAGGGAGAAAAAGGAAAAACCAAACAAAGCACAGGCACTCAGAGGCCCTTGACAATTGTGAATGGACTGGAAGGTGCGGGTCTCTCCTGCCTACGCAGCTTTCCATGCATTTCCTCCAACATCCATTTAGCTTCCCTCTGCTGCACCTCAGGCCCAACCTTCAAAACACACCATGGCACTTTGAGCTCTGGATGGCAGCAGGAATGCAATCTGAGAGAAGTGGCCAAGGTGACTCTTGTCCACTGGCGGTTTCCCTTTCCATTCTCCTCCACCGTTGGCCTCCCAACAGACACCTGGCCTTACTCCCAGCCCTTTGAGCACTGCATACCTTTGTTGAGTATCATAAATCGGAAGCTGAAGACATCATGAAGGTCTTTCACTTGTCGGATGGACTTCACTAGCATCTGCTGAGGCATGGAACCCCAATGAGGCTGCTTCTGACAGAGGAGACAGGGTGAGCCCTGCCCACCCCAACTTTTTCCATGGACCAACCTCCATCATAGCCCTTAAATCCAGGATGCGGGATTCAATCTCAGACTGCTGGCTCTCCACAGGTACTTCCAGAGTTGGATTTCCTTGCCCCTGAAATAAGAGGCTCTGAGCATTTTTAACTCTGACCTTTCACCCCTCAAATCCTAACCTGACAATATACCACCGGATATGAAGTAATTCGGTTCCGAGACAAATTCTCTGCATCTTTTTCATGGTCCCTATCTACTCCAGGAGCCTCCAATACCACAAGTTGTTCTCACCACCTCAGCCCTCTCAGCCTGGTTCAGAATTCTTTTTTCTTCCAGAAGAAGATTAAAGATTATCCCAGCCAATTGGGTAGAGCCTTGGGGTAAGGCCTAAAGTAAGAAAAAAGGAAAGATTGATCTAATTCAACTATCTTCAATAACTTACCCCTGTAGACCCTCCCACTAAGGTCCCCAGGATCTTTTCCTCCCTTAAGGTCTCTGGCCTTGTTCCCTTTCACGTAAAACCAGGCATTTTCCCAGCAGCATCAGCCAGGCGCTGCCCTGCTGCCTGCCAGTGATCCTCCACATCTAGATGCTGTCCCTCTTCCCCAGATCTCCTTCCTTCCCTTTGCACCTCCAGACACCACACTCCCAACTTCACACTTGGCTGCCAGCCCTGCCTCATGCACAATTCCTCCAAGCACCTGAATGTCCCGGCAGAATTTTCGTAAGTTGTGCTGTAGCAGTAAGCACTCAGGATCTTGACTGCAACGGCCACATTCATTGTTCAGTTGGTCCACAAACTGGAAGAACAGCATGTTGGCCTTGGAATCATCATTGCCTAGTGCAGCTTCCTGCCTGAGGACCAGAAATAACAAGGATTAATATCTCTGCAAGGGAGTTGCTGTCCTTAAGGCCTTTCAACCCCTTTTAAGATCCCTCTAAGTGCTGGTACGTACCTGTAACCCCAGCTCTTGGGAGGCTACAAACAGGCAGATCACTACAAGTCCAATCTTGTAGTGAGACCCTGAACACCCTATAGACCCGTCCCTAAAATAAAAATTAAAAAAAAAAAAAAAAAATCCCTCTAAGATCCTGACGATCTAGGCAGTTAAATTAGATAGAAATATTATAGGCCACAGACAGGGTCAGGCCCTCAAGAAGACAATATGGAAGATAAGGTGACTTTGCAATTTCGGAAGACGGGGCCAGGGAAATAGTTTTGTGGCACAAGTGCCTGGCTGGCAAGTGCAAGGTCATGAGTTCAAATCCTGGTCCCGCAAAAAAAAAGAAAACTGCAACTTTGAAAGAGACAGATACTCTCTGCTGTAGGCCAGACTTCTAAGACAAAAAAGAAACAAACACAGCTACATACTTCCCTAGGGATGGGTATTAGGGACTGATATTCGAATAGGTATCAATCACCTTAAAAGAGTCACTAGCCCAACCCCCAACAGGAAGAGACCCTGTCCTGGCATTCATGCCCACTTGCTACCTGACTAGCTTCCCCATTTGATACTGGATTTAATCAGTTTTACCTGAGCGATGGTGCTTGTAATCTCATTGGTTGACCATAGTTTTGTCCTACTTCACACCCACCTAAGCAAATTCTCATGTTCTCCACCACCTTAGATCCACCTCACTGCATGGTTTTACTCTATAAAAGCCCCCAGAAGAGACCGCTTCTTAGGGCCAGCCCGCTTGGGACCCCTTTCTGTCCCTCTCTTAGATAGTTTTCTTTCCCCCAATAAATATGTTCTGCTCATAACTTCCATTTGTTCCTAAAATTAATTCTTTGGTTTTAAAGAACACAAACTCATCCCAGGTCAGGTCGGGAAATCATTTTTCCCCTATGTCATTTGGAGGTTCCCTATATCACTGAGAGCCTAAAAGACAGGAACCACCCTCCTCATCTTCCCAACTCCTCCTGAACCACTCACTCACCAGTTCTGGTCTTCAATCCAGACAGCCAAGTGCTGCCGGATGTCCACTGGCAGGAGGCTGGGTAAGTAGAGCCGGTCCAGTTTGTCCTGGAATGAGCTGTCAAGGTTCTGCAGCCTCTCCCACTGAGCCATTTGGGTTCTGGGTTGAAAGAATGCAGGTTCTCCAAAGGATATTTTGTTGGACTAAATCACAGACAAGTAAAAAATACAGAAAACATTAAAGTCTACATGGAGTCAACTCCCAGTCTTGGTCCTATCCTTTCCTCCCCAGACAAAGACCCCTGTTATGGTTTAGTACATATTCTTCCAGGGCGTACTATTTAATAACTCCAATATGTGCCCATTTGTTTTAATGGTAATTTTCTATTTAGTTAGTGCACTAGGCCTTTTTTTTTTTTTTTGTATTTTAGAAAAGGGTCTACAGGGTGTTCAGGATCTCATTACTAGATCTGACTCATAGTGATCCGCCTGTTTACAGCCTCCCAAGAGATGGGATTACAGGTGCATGCCACCATGCCCAGTCTTAATTGCCAGGCACAGCATGGCACAGCAGGCCTGGGCATCAAACTCCCTAGCCCAGGGCCTGCTGCTGAGCTATTTGGCCAGCTCAAGTTGAGGATTTTTTTTGGCTTGGCTCAAGCTGCTTAAGGGTGCGTCAGGTAAGGCTTGTGAAGCTGGGAATGGAACCCCAGTCCGCTGCGCCTGGTTGCATTTGCCTGAGAATATGCTTAAACAACTGAGCTAAGCCGCAAGTTCCCAAAGTGAGAAGGATTATTACTTATTTTTATTTTTTAAAATTTTTGGCTTGCTCAGGCTGCCTTAAGGGTGGGTCGGGAGAGGCTTGTGGAAACAGGGATCAAACCCAGGTCCCCAGCACCTGCCTACATTTCCCTGAGCAGGCACTTAAACAACTGAGCTAAGCTGCAGGCTCCCAGTGTACTGGGTATTAAACTCAAGACCTTTGCACTGAATTATACCTTCAGCCCTTTAAAAAACTTTTTTTTTTTTTTTTTTGGTCTCTTTGAGACAGGGTTTCATTATGCAGTTCAGGCTGGCCTTGAGCTCACTTTTGTAGCCCAGCCTGGTCTCGAACTTGTACTGATCCTCCTGCCTCAGCCTCCCAAGTGCTGGAATTACAGGCATGCATCACCATGCCCAACTTGTCTTAAATATTTATATTCCCTGCTGGAAGCTTTTCTTCTTGGAGGTAAAGTAAATACAATCTAAAAACTGCCCCATTTGTAGGAAAAAGGGGGCTCCATTCCAGATGATGTCTAAAAGCTATGAGAGTCATTCAATCCATAAGACTAACATTTTTTTTTTATTTCAGTCAATCTCAGATTCTAAATATGGATTATTAACTTTGTGAAGACACAGAAATTTCACACAAAAGCATTTTTTTTCTTGCCAATCAACCAAGCATGAATTGTACCTATTTATATGGCACATATATGTGCCATGCATCTTTCTCCTCATCTTTTCCCGACCATGCCATCTGACACTTTATTCTTGCTATAGCCTGAGCCTAAAAGAACGGAACAGGAACATTTGTGTTCTTATTTTTATTATTACTTTATATATATATATGGTACAGGGTCTCACCATGCAGCTTAGATTCAGCGATGGGTTTTCAGCCTCCCTAGTGCTAGGATTACAGGTGCATGCTACCACATCCAGTCTGGGGGGGTGGGGGAGCAGGTACAGTGTGTGGTGCCACAGGCCCTTGGGCTATCTCGCTGGCCCAACATCAATGTTTTTAGAAGGTTGCATATATCTCATTAAAATTAATTAAAAAAAGGTTGCATGATTTTATCACAAACCATAGAAAACTGGGGGACAGGAGCTCCTCTTTGCATTTTAACTCTTTCAGTAGTGCTTGATTTTTCTTTTTCCTTGGGGGTGGTGGGAGTACTAGGGACCCACCTAGGGCTTTGCACATGCTACAAGTGCTCTACCACAAAGCTGTACTTCCAATCCAAGACCCCAATTTTTTTTTTTTCTTTTTGTGGTACCAGAGATCGAACTCAGGACCCTGTGCTTGCCAAACAAGTATTTATTCCACTGAGCTATCTCCCCAGCCCCCAAGACTCCAATTTTTGAAGAATCGGATGGCTAGAATTAAAGGAGTGAAGCTGCAAGTAAGCTCTGAGATTTCTTTTCTTTTTTTTTAGATTAAAAACAACAACAACAAGGGAAACCGCTCTGTAAATTGCACAGTGAGGTTAAGGTCTCAACACTTACATTTTTCTCTCTTGGGCATCATACAGTCGATTTTTTTTTTTTTCTGAAGTAAATTATACACTATTACATATAAATAGGTACAATTCATGCTTGGACAGTTCTCTGTAAGGAACTGAAAACGTAGAGCAAAAAAGGAAAAGCTTTAAAACAACCTCAAACGCAGTATTGTTGCCGGAGGCTGCCTCCCAGACCCAGGAGACTGCAAGATAGTTTCGGGAGGGGGACTAGAGAGCAAAATCTAGAATGCAGCAGATGGCAGCGCTCCCATTTCAACTAAAGGACAGAAACTGTCGCCTTCGGGGCCTAAGTCCTGGGGTCCCTCGTCCTCCCCTGGGAAGTCCTCGCCCCCCCCCCCCCCCCCCCCCCCCCCCAGCCCTATCCCCACCCCTCCATGCCTTAGCGCACGCACAGAGGCTTGTACCTTGTCAGGGTCGGAGTACCGCTCCCTCTAGTATCTGCGGCGGGATTTCCCGTCCTCAGGCTGCTGAGGTGCCACGGCTCCTCGCCTCGTCTACCACGTCACCCACTCACTCAAGAGCAGCGGGCTTGTACCTAAGCTGGTGACCAAGGCTCGCTTTCTCCAACCCGCAAACCCAACACTGGCTGCCGCTCAGCCCAGCTGGTCCCCAAGCGGTGAGCTTATTGGTCCTTCTAAAAATCCGCCCCCCCGAAGGGCGGGATAAAGCGTGCTTCCTCCTCCAGTGATTGGTGAAGCTAAAATCCCTCCCGTACGTATGGGCGAGGTTTCCAATACCCGGAACAGGCCGGTGTGCAAGCAGCTGACTTTCGAGAATCCGCGGCTCGGGGACCGAAGAACCGAAACTAACTTGGGGCCCTCGTAGGGAGCTAGGGCCTGATAGAAAGGGGCGGGACCAGAATTCTGATACTTTGGGATGGGAAAGGGAGGTTGAGGTAATAAGAAACAATAGTAATGATTTTTAAAATTTTATTGGCATATTTCCAGTTCTACATAAAGTGATCACGTTCATCATCATGAGTTTGTATCTGTGCGAAATATATCTTTTTTCCTTTTTTGAGACCAGGTATGTAGTTTATGTAAGCCTTCAATTCACTGTGTAGGGGCCAGGGAGATAGCTCCGTGGCACAAGTCCCTGCCTGGCAAGTGCAAGGTCGTGAGTTTGAACCCCGGTCCCGCAAAAAAAAAAAAAAAAAAAAAAAAAAAAAATTCACTGTGTAGTCCAAGTTAGCAGGAAACTCGCCTCGTTCCTCCTGCCTCAGCCTCCAAGCTGAGGATTGGTATTAAAGATCAGTGCCACTAAGTAATGATTTACGAGGTTACAGTGATAGCATTAGGTTTATACTATCTGTTTAAATTGCCACAACAACCCGTTCAGATGGAAAATCATTGTCTCCATTTAAATGTACTTATTTGCAGAACTGGGAATTGAACTCAGGACCCTGTGCTTGCCAGGCAAGTACTTACTCCACTGAGCTATCTCTCAGGCTCCTCCATTTAAATTTAAAAATTGAGCTTCTAGAAAGAAATTCCTCGTCAGTAATGACCCATGATGATCTGACTAGTGGAGATAGATTCCAAATCCTATCTTCTCACTCTATACCTCAAACTTTGAAATTCCAACATTTTACAGCAGTACTTTCTTCTTGGATAACAAATCAGAACTTTGGATACTAGACACACAGAAATTATTTTGAGCACACACCGTAAGTTTCAACATGCTGGAATGTCTGATCTACTCATTCTGTAATTACCACCTCTCACACCGAAACATGCCCATAGCTGTTGAAGATGGCCCACCCCCTGTAGGGAGCTGGACTTACTGCTTGCGATATGGGAAGAACTGTGGTCACTGTTTCTTCCAAGTCACTTATATAGGTGGTGCTTGCTGCTTTTTCTTGATAGTAATATTGGATCAAGTGTTCTACCCCAGCCTTCAATGCTGGTTTAAGTGAAGCACTGATCGCTAGACCCATGGGCCCCCCTGACATTCCTGCCATAGCTGTCAGAAGGTCATAACCCAGATCTATGGTACCATCTTTGCCTCGTTCCTTGGCCTTGTCTGAGCAATTCCGAATCGCATAGTACAAAGCTGTGCCTAAATTATAATAGGTTCCCACGCCTGGCAATAGCCGGATGACATTGTAGATGCCCTCCTCCCGCTGGTTCTCACAGTTTTTGGTAGTTGGGGAGCGAGCAATCCTCTTTGAGTACTCGCTGGCTAAGAGCTGCAGAGCAGAGGCCAAGGCTTCTACTGACACCCCGCTTTCTGTGCTTCCACTTTTCTGGAGCCCTTGGAGGTGGCGGATGAGGACCTGTGTAGCGTTTAGACCACCCCAGCGGTAGAGCTGAAAATCCAGGGCCTGTGCTTCAGCCTGGCAGCCAGCTTCTTCCAGGGCATTCCTCAGAGCCAGGCCTACCAGGTACTTCGGAAGAGGAGTCATGTAGGTGAAGCCAGGGAAAGAGTTTGGGAGCAGGGTCTGGCAGGGAAAGGGATATGAGAAAGATGGCTGGGATCCCAAGGCTGAGACAAAAGATGTTGAGACATTTGTCTGCTTCCTGTATGACGCGGCATCCACAGGGTGCAGCAGGAGGTAGCAAAGAAGAAGGCCTATGGCTATTACAAGTCTGAGGCCACACATGCCTGGAAAGGGGAGAAACCCAGAATTTAGAAACCTTTTCTCTAAGGTCTCAAAGCAATAAACACTCCATGGGGGCATCTCATGAATCACCTACATCCCAGCTTCTGCACCATTTAGCTCAGGGCGTAGGAAATGGGAAATGCAACACCACTGCTCCCACTTGGGGTCTGGTCTCCCCATCTTCAGTTCACAATGACTTTGTTTTATCCCCGCCCACTAATAGGGACCCCAGTTTACCACACCGTTTGGTCGCTGAGAAGTGAGGCTGCTCTGTAGATCCTGTTGCTCCTCGGTCCTGCTCTGCTCACTTTGCTGTCCCATGGAGAAGGAGATATTTGCTTTCCCTGTGGTCAGTAAGAAATGTAACCTCTGCAAATATTTGCCCGTTATTGCTGACGGCTCAGACCTTGTCCCCTTGTCACACATTCACCTCAATACCTAAAACTTTGTTTTTTGATCGTTCCTATTCATCTCTGCCATGTTCCTAGTCTAAGCTCAGCTCATGCTAGGAGCCAAGAAGATGCAGGATCAGAAGAGATTAGATTTTTTTTAAATTTTATTTTTGATACTGGGCATCAGACTCAGGACCTCATGCTTACCTGACAGGTGCTATGCCACTGAGCTATATCCCTAGCTTGAGAATTAGATGTTTATGATTCTCTGATTTTATTTTTTTTTTCAGTTTAAAAATTAGATTAACAAACCATAACATCTAGCTGGGAATTGAGAGAGTTAAGGAACACAAATGAGAGAGATTAAAATGCCTGTATATCTACTGTATATTAAATGCATAACATTTGACGATTGAGAGAAGGGCAAATGGCCTAAGCAATACGGTGGCGGGGCAGGCAGATAGCTCAGTAAAATAAGTAATTGCCTGGAAAGCACAGGGTTCTGAGTTCAATCTCCAGTCCTGCAAAAAAAAAAAAAAAAAAAAAAAAAACATCGGTGGTGCAGTGCAACTAGAAGCTGTCATGTTACATGAAATTAGCTTAACTTAGAAAGTTAAATAGCATGTGATTTCTCTTATATGAAAAACCAACCAAGTGCTCACTTTGGCAGCACATATACTAAAATTGGAACGATACAGAGAAGATTAGCATGGCCCCTGCACAAGAATGATATATAAATTCGTGAAGCATTACATATTTTTTTAAAAAATCAACCAACAATAAATGTTGGAGAGGCTGTGGGGAAAAAGGAACCCTTCTCCACTGCTGGTGGGAATGCAGATTGGTGTAACCATTTTGGAAAGTGGTGTGGAGGCTCCTTAAAAACTAGAGCTGGAAATCCCATTCAATTCAGCTATTCCCCTACTGGGAATTTTCCCAGAAGAACTGAAAACATCGTATCATAGCGAAATCTGTGCACCTATGTTTATAGCAGCCCAATTTGTAATAGCTAAATCTTGAAAACAACCAAAATGCCCATCATTTGAAGAATGATTGCAAAAGATGTGATATTTTTATACAATGTAATATTACTCAGCTATAAAGAATGATAAAATGGAAGACTTCATATATAAATGGATGTATATTGAACATATACTCATAAGTGAAATAAACCAGACCTGCATGTGTAAATATCGTATAGTCTCCCTAGTGTAAGAACTCTAAAGAAGAAATAAAAATGGAAAGGTATAACACAGCTGAATGGAAATCAAAGACTTATGGATTAAACAACGAAGTGACTGGAAGCAGAAAGAGGAAACATAGCAGAAGCAAAACTATACACTTAAATACACAGGATGAATTAGATATTGGTCCTAAGAACCTTCAAAAGGTTTTTCATATAGATGATAGCAACGTGCAACACTAGAACTATGCTTGGAATGCCTGTCATTCTGGTCTTTTAGATGAGTACTGCTTCTAATGTAAACTCAGTTACAGCTATACTCTCTCTCAAGTAAATGGTTGGTTAACAAAAAAACAAAAAAGGGTATTAATTGAGAGTGAGAGATTAGGCAAAATGCCATAGGCTTGACAGGCTACAATGTTGTACATCCTTGGATTTCTAAATGTCTATGTAAAAATGTGTAACCGCTTTTATCACATTTTATAAGGATTTATTAGAATATCTATGATTGAAGGAAAATACCAATTTCAAACTAAGTCTAAGATGTTTGATATTCAGAAAGACAGTGATGTTAAGCTCAATTACCTATGTTATAGAGTAATAGTATTACGAAGCTTCTCTGCTGGAGGGTTGAGGATGTAAGTTAACAGACCAAAAATTAGAGAAAAAGAAGAGCTATGAGGATAGCCATCATTTTGGCCCTAGCCCTTCAAGGTCAGTGAGGACTCAGGACATAAGAGAACCTGTGCTGTAACATCCTATAACTCAGTGGTTTCCCAAATTTTCTGTTCAAGGCAATTAAGGGACCTCAGAGGAAAGGGATAAATGAAGTACAGTGTGCCTAAGGAGATTCACCTAGAGAAAAAAAACATTCTCTCAGGTTTTCACAGAGAGCAAACTGGTCAAGCAATGGCCATGACTCGTCCCAATGGCTGACACTGTCAACAGTTCTACAAAGCATTGTACATGGTTCCAAAGTTACTCCTGAGGGGATTTGACCTTAGAAGATACAAAAGATGAATGTTTTGTTATACAGGTCTTGCTTTGACTTGCCCTTGATTACCCAGCAGAAAAGCTTAATTACAAGGCATAAAACACAGAGCTAGGGCCGGCGAGATGGTTCAGTGGTCTAAAGCGCCTGTGTAGGAAGGCTCAGGCAACTGCAGGGACTGCAGTTCCATCCCCGGCACCACATGCTACGCCAGCCCCACCACCAGGGCAGGCTGAGCCAGCCACAAAATGAATAAATAAAGAAACAAACAAACACAACAAGGAAACAAATAAATAAAAAAAAAATTTAAAAAAAAAAAAAAAAAAAAAACAAA
>PVKN010016044.1:0-18128 GCA_004027915.1 Capromys pilorides
TTTTTTTTGTTTTTTATAATTATGGCTGGCTCAGCCTGCTCTAGGGGCTGGCGTAGCACGTGGTGCCGGGGATCGAGCTGTAGTCCCTGCAGTTGCCTAAGCTTGCCTAAGCTGGTGCTTTAGACTGCTGAGCTATCTTGCCAGCCCTACCAAGCAAGTTTTAACCAGAGAAACTACAGGAATGTTGCTGGTTACACTTGGTGATGGTATCATTTGCATGGATAAAGCTTTCCTTTGAAAAAAAGAAAAAGATGAAACAAAATGAAACTTCACAGTGTACATGAAGCATTGTGTTTCAGGCCTCATCAGAAACCAGTGCTGCCACCACCTTTGTCTTGGACATAGGCCTCGTTCCACTGTGCTAAGCTATGTTTGATTATCCAGTCTATTCTGTGATGGCAGCCCAGACAGGCTACTCTACTACTTTAAAAAGTTCTGGAAAATTCTCCCCACGATCCACAGTGGTTTTATTTCCCCGCTGGAGAGACAGCTCTTCTGAAGAAGCCCACTGAGTTTCAAATGCTCTATTTTGGAGAATTCTAGGGCAAAAAGTTTTGTTTACAACCAGATCCCACTTCAAAGCAGGGATTCTGATTCTTAGTTTTCGCTCTGGTGCCAAAATAACATCCATTTGTTACTCTGTATTCTGGGACCAGCACAATGACCTGATAACTCCTCCCATCTTCACTAATAACATTAAGGAGAAAGTTACTGGAACATTTTAAACAGAAATTTCACAATTTTTTGCTTTTCTATAATATATAAAATAATTTGCTATAATATATGAAGCTCTTAGTGTAACTTGCATGAATAAGAGCCAAGAGTTGAATTTTCTAATCTCACCTGTTTCCACAAGAAAAGCAAAGAATTACTCACACGCTAAATGTCATGACAACTGATTTGATCACAGTTTTTTTCAAACAACTTATTTGTGTGATCCTGGACTTCTGTAAGCTATAAGCTTCAACATCTCCTTCTATAAAAGTTATAAGAAAGTACATAATGCAGAGAAGTTTTTAAAGACTAAATAAGACGAGGAATGGAAAACGTCTGTTCTGTTGTTCGGCAGTGTGACATCTAGTAAATACTGCATTCTGACATCATCATGACCACAGTCACCATCATCCCAGGACCACTAAGGTAACTGAGTGTTCATGGAAAGATGTAATAAGTGCAGGGGAAGAAAGAAGTGTGAAGAAAGAAAGTGTGAAAGAAAGAGTGACTGCTCGGGGGCATTCCCTTTGTTCCTTAGGACCTCACTGGAGTCCCCAAGTAGTAAGTAGAGCGGTCTCAGCCTCTCTCGAGTACAGCCAGAGCCATATTTTAGGCCCGTCCTGCCTTCTTTATAACCCCTAAAGCCTAGATCGCTGGCACATCCCACAGCTGTGTGTTCCTTATTCTGCAGTAAGTTATCAGAAGGACATAATAACACATCTACGGTAGGATCTTCGCCTTCTGTTTTGTGCATGTTGATTCTCCATTCTGGTCCAATGAGCTGTCTTCTTTTTTTTTCAAGTTGAACAACTGAACACACCCATATAAGTTCAAAAATTCCTCAGTTGGGTTCAGGTGTTTAGTTTCTTGTCCTAGATATCTTCCAGCACCCAGAGAACACGGAGACCACACAATACCCGAAGAGCTGAAGGCCTGTCTTGACATGCCTTCATCACAAGAGCCACCTAAGAGAAAATTAGTTGTGAAGACACTGGGTATGTAGTTGCAGAAAGGAGTAGACTGGAGTGATTCAGACTGTGACCCTCCTTGGATGCTTGCACATGATGCTCAATAGGGCTGGTCCCCATTGCTTTATTTATGCTCCCTTTTAAACAGTCCCAAGTGGCCTAGCATAACCACACTACATGAAAACCCAGTGAGATCGATGATACTGGTGTAACAAGAGTGTGCAGCATATGAATACTGCATAGCACTGCTTCCCACAGTGCTCACCTGTGATGAAGAACTCACCCTGCATAGCCTCTGATATTCTTAAACCTAGGGGCAGGAAGATAGAAAGGCCCGAGATTTGACCAAATGCAAAAGAGGTGGAGAAATACATGCTTGATTGTGGTTTTAGTCTTTTTTAAATTTTATTTTATTTATTTATTTTTTGGTTGAATTGTTTTTTAGGGGAGGGTTATTTTTTGTTTTTGGTACTGCGGACCAAACCCTGGGCTTTCAGCTTGCTAGGCAAGAATTCTACTGCTGAGCCAAATCCCTAGCCCCTACCATGGTTTTATTCTTGAGAGGGAAAAAGACAATGAAAAGGCAATGTGAGTTTTACTAGATAATTGAAGTTCTAAGAACTACAAGGAGAGCAGGAAGATTTTCAAAGGGAGGGTCACACTTGCAACCTCAATTCTCCTGATACATGATATGATGAACCCAATGAATTGTGCACTTCATTTCAACTATCTTCTTGCAGGCGTTGCTAGTACCGAGACAAGAAACTAAAACAACTTTCCCAGCCTCCCTCAAAGTTTATTCTGGGTAGGATTTAAATTCATCTAATCCCTGGCATCTGTGCAAGCCTCAAATTTCCAACTGAGATATACAGAGAGAGAGAGACGAGTTCCAGGGCGTCCAACTTCCTGATGTGTGTTGTTCCCAGCCTGCAGCATGGTGGTGCTTCCAGTTCCAGCAGGCAGTGTCCTCACTGTGAGGGGCAGCAGGTTTCTGGGTGGCCCAGTTATGTGGATTGGCTCGGGCTATGACCTAGCAACACAGTTTAGAATCTATTGCACCACAAGATATTTAATACCTATAACAGATTCCTCTCTACCCACAGAAGCCAGAATGAATCCTGATCTCTGCTGAAGAGCCCTACCCAACGTCCTGGGATGGCAGAAGGCTGTGGTGGCTCCTGAAGAAGAGAAGAGCCCTGCTGGCTTTCGCCTCGAAAGCTGGTGGACTGGTGCCCCTCCTGCTCTTGTACAAACATAATGTCCTTTTCTTCATATGCCCTGTGCAGCCACCTATCTCAAAACTGTCTGTGATCACTATTTGGTTTTTGTTGTTGTTATTTATTTTTTAAAGAGAATATAAAATGGTAAAAGAAAAAAAAAAAAAAACATTAGAAACAATACAGAATTCACCAAAAAACAAATAGAAATTTGACAATGGTTGATGCATTACATAATATTATCTTCAAATTAGTTGTTTAGCTTACCAGATATAAACATGCAAATTTGAAAAAAAAGGAAAAGAAAAAATAGAAAAAATTTAAGCATTAACTGCTCCTTTCAAAGGGACCAGCCTCCCATCAAATCTTGAACATCAGAATACTCATATTTTCTTTTCTCTTGATACATTCTACTTTCTTCATAATTTGATATATGGTCACAATTAAATAATGGTGTAAGTTACAACAGCTATGTCCCCTACCAGACATAAAGTCTGCGACAGCAGAGACTTTGCCACGTGTCCGCCTTCTCCACGGGTGCTTTGTGCGATGTCCAGGCCCAGCAGACAGAGCGTGGTGAAGGCGCTCTGGCCTCTTCCCGGCTGACTGCCCCCACTGAATGCCCACTTCATGACTGTTGCAGCCGAGGACGTGGTCAAAGAATTGGGTACTGACTGAAATGCCTTGGCCTGGGAACAACCTGCGTCATTTCTATGAACATTTTGTTGGTCAAAGCAAGTTGTTAGGTCACTGAAACTCAAAAGTACGATCCAGGAAGGGAAGAACGGCAGGCAGCAGTACACAACAGAAAAGTCTGTTGCAGCTACCTACCCAGGCCACTGACCTCAACATTAAGCTTGAGATGCAGGAAATACTGATCATTCTATAAATGATGACTTGGATTTTTATCTCCTGAAGCAAGCACATTGTATTCTTTGCTCTAACACATATTTTTGGCATTTTACTTCTATTGTCATGGTCTCTACTGGCTAATGTGCATTCTTATCTGGGCAGTTCTAAGCTCAGGGATTTATCAGAAATGTCCCTGTGAAAGTGAGAGTTAGGGCACAGGCTGAATCTGCTTACCCAGGCGGGCTGACAGTCTATTCATGGCCTACACAAGGGCAAGCAGATTTAGTTCCTTTGTTACACTGAAACTGTGATATGCCATTGCTCTCGTTTGCCTGGAAAAGCAGTTGCTCTTAGAGCTCTGCACATTGGAATCTGCACCATAGATAAATCACTCAGTTATTGAACATCTGTTGCCTACAGTGACTTTGATGGGTACAAATAGAAGGTCTATAGGAGCTGGGCTTTCAGGGTGGTAGGACTCAAGTATCTGGCTCTGGGTTATCTCCTAAACCTGAGCTTCTTCAAGGACAGCCAGACAGAGGGTAAAGGAACAACATGACCACAGGAGAGGAAGCTGCCAAGGTAGCCAAGGAGAAAGGCTAGAGGCTAAGTCACTTTGCCCATTGGTGGCTTTGCCTTGCCAGATCATCCCAGTCCTGGTTTCAAATCGTCTCCAGGTCCTATTCCCACAGAGGATTTCAGAAATCCTCTTCTAGCAAACTCAGCTGTTTTACCCTGTCTCACACCTTCACACCCCACATTTTGCTCTGAGCATTGGCATGTCAACCACAATGTGTGGGTGTAACCCAAGACAGGCCTGGGCTGACCCAGGGCGCATCCCCTCTGCCTAAGCCTCCCTGCCACCAAGCACCCCCAGAGGTGCCCAGACCTCCCAGTGTGCCTGCACCCCTGGAAGTGCCAGTGCTCTCTGGGCAAAACCTGACCAGTTGGAAACTTAGAAGACACAGACTTTTAAGAGTGGAGACTGAGGCTCCCCTCTTCTGTGCCTTGGACTGATAATTACAAAGCATTTTGCACATTTTTCTTTTTTTTGCACATTTTTCATAAAGAGTCACAGAGGGAAAAAAAAACTACCTCCTCATGCAGGGGTTGCCCCTCACTAACACCCTGGGTGGCCTCCCCACTTCACTCTTCCTAAGCTTCAAGTCCTCAAGCCAAAGCTAAGACATATCTCCCAGGAAGACTGCTTAAATATTCATTCTCTCCCCACCACAGACACACACACACTCTCTCCTTCCCTCTTTCTCTCTCCCCTCCCCTTCTCTACCTTACTTCACTAAGCACTTACTGTTTATTCATGACTATTTATTAAGGGAGGAAAAGGCTAATTCTTTGAACCATGCTACTATAACAAGCTATTTTGGAGATCTTTTCATATGCACACATACATATGAACTTTTTTTTTTTAATTTTATTTATTTATTTGTTTGCTTGTTGTGTTTGTTTGTTTCTTTATTTATTTATTTTGTGGCTGGCCAGCCTGCCCTGGTGGTGGGGCTGGCGCAGCATGTGGTGCCGGGGATCGAACCGCAGTCCCTGTAGTTGCCTGAGCTTTTCTAAGCAGGCGCTTTAGACCACTGAACCATCTCGCCAGCCCCCTTATTTTTAAAATAAGTTCACAACACTGACTCTGAAATATCAAAATGTATGCAACCAGTTCTCTGTTCAGTCTTAGGACAAATATTTCAGTGAACATTTTCATGTGTATTTGTCTTTTCTCCTTCAAAATGTATATAACTTTCATTTTGATGTGATTTCCCCTGACCCACATGTTGGGATGCCCCTGGCCTGGCATTATTCATGTAGTAAAGCTGGACTGGTCAGGATTGTTGCAGGACCTGTGGATGTGCCAATATATCTGGGAGAGTTTAGCCAAGTGAGTTAGAAGGAACAGTCCAAATAGCAGATTATCCTCGCTGATGGCAGTTGCAAGTTCAAGGATCTCCATGACCATCCTATTTCTGATACCAGCTGAAAGTTCAGGGATATTTACGGCTAGTCTTGTTTCTAATAATTGGCTCTGAGAATGCACAGAAAGCTGGTATGCTACAGTCACAGTTGAATACAATAAAAGCATATCAATTAAAACAGGCCAGTGAATAAAAGGATGAGTAGGGGCCAAGAAAGTATCAAAAGAATGTCTGTTGTCTGCTCCCCAAGGAGTCAGGACACCAATGTTTTCTTGGCATTGATAAGTGAAAATATTATTTACTAGTGCCCACCTAGGACATTTGTCAAGCATAGGTGTCCAGTTTTTACTCAGGTTCCATTACATAGGAGCCATTGACTGCTCCCAAGGTTTTAGCATCGTAGAATACTAAATAATAGCACATGCGCCAAGCCATCCACCCTATATTACGCCGCAGGTGTGGCTCCCAGCCTCCACCCCCAATCACACCATCACTGGCTGGCTGGCTCTAGGCCCCATGCAAATGAGACACTCAGATCAGGAGGCCGAGGCTCCCAGAAGCTTAGAACGAAGACTAGACCTTTGGGGGATGATAAAGTTAAATGCTTTACTACTCAATATCGAACCTGGAAATGATCAGCTGGACATCTCAAGAAAATTAATGCATGATGTATGTTCAGTTTCTTCCTGATAGAGTCTTAGCCACTTCCTGTCACTGGGTCACCACACTGGACCACCCCAACTTAAAGAAGAGGCAGTTTGTGGCTCACAGCTTTAGAGTTGCTGTGCTCAGTTCACTGGCTCCATGGCAGAAGCCCATGGTGGGAAGACCTGGGCAGGAGAAAGTGGCTTGCCTCAGGGTGTCCAGGAAGTGGAGGATGAAGAATGAGAGAGGAACTGGGGTGGGAGACAAAACCTTTCTGGCTGCACTTCAGGGGACCACCCCTTCCTCCAACCACATTCCACCTCCTAGCAGCAAGTCAGCTATAAACTCCCCTAATCCAGCCACCCCAAAGCCACACCTATGAGCACAAGAGGCTCTTGGGGGACTTTTATTTATCTATTTGTTTTTATTTATTTATTTATTTATTTATTTATTTATTTATTTTTGTATTTTTAAAGAAAGGTCTAAGGGTATTCAAGGTCTCACTACTAGTGATTCACCTGTTTACAGCCTCCCAAGAGCTGGGATTCCAGGTGCATGCCACCATGCCCAGTTTCAGTTGCCATCTCAGCATGCCCTGGGGGTGGGCTGGCACAGCAGGCCCAGGGATTGAACCCCCAGCCGCTGTGCCTGCTTGCAGGTGCTTTAATCCGCTGATCCGCTGAGCTATTTCGCTGGCTCTTCTTGCGGCACTTTTAGATAGAAAACATAAACTTAGTTAACCAAATCCTACAGTCTGACTGTGGTTTGTCCCCAGAAGTTTCGCAGTAGGTAACATAGGTGGCAAACGGTTGGTGAGGCAAGACCTCACAGGAGTGTTAGGCACTGGGGTGCTGCACTTGAAAGGGATTAGCGCAGCTCTCATGGAACCCTAGTGAGTTCCATGAAAGTGGGTTTTGATAAAAAGAGTGACACTGCACCCTTCCCTGTCTCTGGCATCCTGTCCTGCAGGTTCCCTGTCAAATGATGCCCTCAGCCTCCTGTGCCATCCAAATGTGCCCTGCATGGCAAAGCACAAGCTGCAGCATGCGGCATGTTTTCCTTTGGTCTGAAATCTGTTTATATTAAGGGAAATCAAACCCTTACAATTCAGAATGACTTATACTGAACTCATTGGAAATCTCACAGTACAAGCTCTTTGTTTCCTTTAAATCTTGGTGAGAGCCAGGAGAAGAGGAATCACAAATTTTTTGCCAAACATTTAACACAACTACAAAGCTAGTTTCAGGGCACAAAATCATAAAGATAATTATAGAAATATAGATAGGAGACAATAGCCTAATGTCCCGAGGGAGCAGGGAGCAATGAACAGAGCCCAGGAGAACTGTTGTCTCACTTGTAAATTCCAGAAAGCTGGGATTCAGTGCTGCAAGTAACACCTTTTGGGGGTGTCCTGTCCGTTCTTTGATCCCTTGCTTGGGTTGTCTTCAGCTAGCATTTGTGTAAACCCAGTGTTAGGCAAATGGTGGAGAAAGTAGTTGTGCTCATTGAAGTAATTATGCACATTCCTTAGCCTACCTTTAATAAATGTGAGATGCTTCTGTGGCTCTGGGCTCGCTTGGAGAGAGACAAATCTCAGTGAGACCTCTGAAGCTATATTCAGGAGGTTTTCTCGTCATTTTTTCAGCACCGACTCACAACATACAACAATTAATGTCAGTGCTGGTAGTGCCGTATAGCTCCGTGCATCCAGACGCAGCGCGCTCAGAGCTTGCTACCTGCACAGACTTACCTGAAACAACCTCAGAAGGCAGGGGCCTTGTCCTCTCCAATGCTCAGATCACTTACTACATCGGCCACACCTCGAGGCTGACTAATGCTGCCTATGTGTTTGTTTCTAGGATAACAGTGTACAGTTTCAGAGGGCTCTTCATACAGTGCTGCGCGGGACACTTTGCAGGGCCAGTCACATTGTGGTCACCACTGCGGAGCACACAGTAGGGGTTCAAAGGCATTTGACAATGATGAGACAATGCACATCAGTGAAGGTTCCTTTTGCATGTGTTTATCCTTGCAGTGCATATTAATTTATTTTATTCTAAACTTGGAAGACTCTCTCACCTCCTCTTCCTTAGGTCCAAAGTTATGAGTCCTAGTAAAGCCCTCGGGAATGGTATTCCATACCTGTCAGTCATTCATGTGCACTGCTCTGATAGGATGAAATTGAACAGGAGTAAACAGAAACAGAATTTGAAAGAACTCTTATCGTGTGAGAGAAGTGGGATTTGCTCGGGTTTTTAAGGTAGAACATCACCCCTCCCTTCAACTAGAGGAGCTTGCTGTTAACCTCAAGAACCAATGCATATGCAAAACAGATGGATGTTTTTTCTCTTTAACTTGTACATTTATGAATTTAGATCTCTTCTGGGGGTGGAACAATTACCACTTCCCAAATTCTGTGACTAAAGGCAAACACCATTTATGCACATTATTTGGTTTCTGCTGCATAATTACATTAAATTAACACCCTAGTTTGGACATGGGCCGTAGGCCTCTATTATGCTAAAAAAGACACTTAATAATGACTAGCCACTGCCTATGAAAACAAGACACCCAAGAAAATAATGAGCATGTTCAAGAAAAATGCGGTCAGTTACTGTGATTATGATTATAATTTTTAAAGAACACAAAATAGTGATAGGAGCATTAGAAACCATACAAGGTTTCACTAAACAAAGTAATAGGAATTCCACAATGGTTGCTGCATTACATGATGCTGCCAAAGCTCCAGCTGTGTGGGATTCAGCGTGGTCTCTACCTCATTAAGGCGCGTGGGGCAAGCTGCAGTCCAGGAAGGATCCGACGGTGATGAGCGCGGGCCCAAGTTGTGCAGGGCTCTCTAGGTGGTGGGTGGGCACAGGGCAGCGCTCCACAAGGCTCCTGCAGGTCACCCTGGTAGCCATGTCACCCAGCGGCCTTGGGGGCCTGCAGCTTGCTGTGGTAGTCATACTGCCTGGTGGTCTTGAGGGCAGGGAGGGGTGGCCAGCCTCAGCAAGCTTCAGCAGGAAGGCTCTGTTCTCTTCACTGTTAAGCAACTCCAAATGTGATATTCGGGGACTCAGTTTTCAGAGTAGTATTGCCATAACAAAGATTTCTTAAAATCTACTACTGTACCTTTTTAAGGCTTTGAGAACAAATGTTAATTAAATCTATATAACATTTTTTTTTCCTCAGCCAAATATTTCTGAGGCTCCAGAAACTCTGTCTGATAATTATTTTGTAAAACACGTGGGAAAATTGTTGACTAATTTTTAAAAACAGGATAGATTTTCAGCTGTGTGCTGGGACTTTAAGTGTGGTTTTAGAAGACATGCGCTAAAGTTTTCTCTCAGAGCAGGGAGGTTGGGCTGGGGAGAACGCTTGTGCAGGAGTCCTTCCATGAAAACAGCTTTCCTGACGATGCTGATGGTATTTCACTTGTTAGACATCAGCAGGGCTGAGGGACTAAGGGGAAGCTTCAGAATAGCATCCTTTGCCAGTTAAGTAAAATCACAAAGATGTCAATGGATGATACATTTATAAGCATATTTTCGACCTCAGACCTGAAGTGATTCACCAGAGGACAATGGAATTTCAAGGTTACACGTAGCCAGCAATCCTGATACCCTCATCGTCTAGTTTCAAAACAAGGCAAACCACATTCCTGAGGGCCAGGGCTTATGCCTGGTGATATTAGGGAAAGAAATGTTCTTTAGGGGTCCTTCTGCTTCGGGTTGGGACTTGGTTTAAATTAAGAATTTCTCTTCTATAAGTTTCTTACATGATTAAAGCACCTGTGATGACATTAATCCTCTAAAAAGGACAGGGGAGAAAAATGCAAATCCAAAGTTTTGTTTTGTTTTGAGACAGGATCTCACTGAGTAGTTCAGGCAGGCCTCAAACTTGTGGTAATCTGCCCTTCTCAGCCTCCCAAGTGCTAGGATTCCAGACCTGAGCGTCATGCCTGCCTCAAAGTAACTTCTAAGCAAAATGTTCCTGAGCCTCATAAATGCCCTCATTCTCTGAACCCCAGGAGCCACCGCAGCGGGCACAAGAGGGGACCCGAGCTCCCGCTGCACGCAGATGTCTTTGTGGCGCCGCCACTTTCTTGCTTGGAGGTGTGACTCTCCCGAACCCTACTTTACAATAAATTCTGACTGTAGCTTTTATGTCTTCACCAAATTCCTTCATAAAGCACACGAAAAAATGAGGGCCAAGGCAGTGGGGCTAGCTCCTCTTTCCATCAGGACTTGGCTCCCTGGTGTCATTGTCCACCCTGCCTTTGGGTGGCACCGTGGAGTTTTCTAGACACTGTGACATGCAGAGGCACAGCAGGGTGAATGACAGAGCACATAGGACAATCCACCTGTCTTCTTCTAGGCAAGCCATGACAGAAACCAGCAAACACTACAAAACGAGGCCACTAATCTTTGAAAAATAAGATTTTTTTTTTTACATTTTAAACTATTTATTTATTTATTTACTCATTTATTTATTTATTTGGTACAGCTCAGACTTATAATGATCCTCCTGCCTCAGCCTCCCTGGTGCTGGATCACAGTGGGGGGGGGGAGGACCACCTCATCCAGTTTTGGTGGCTGGCTGGCATGGTACGTCGTATCAGGGATCGAACTCGGGTCCTTCTGCTTGCTAGGCAGGTACTTAGACTGTGGAGCTATCACACCAGTCCCTGGAAATATAATTTTCACCAAAAAGTTATGTTAATATGAAATGAGTTTATTATTCCTTTAAGTAGATTTGTAAATATTCTTTATGTTCTTTTTTTCTTTCTTTTTTAGATGTATTTAGTACAGAGTCTGTAAGGTCTCACTATACAGATTGGACTCATGGCAATCCTCCTATTTTCAGCCTCAAAAGTGCTGGGATCACAGGCCATTGTGCCCAGTCTCATTCAAGGTCTCAGCACGCCCTGAAGTAGGGGGGCAGGGACAGCAGGACAAACTGGGGATTGAACCCTATTGTATGTTATGTGTTGGTGCTGAAAGAAACAACAAGAAGACCTGGCGAAGGTAGCTCAGAGGACTCACTGAGATTTGTCTCTCAGTGAGCCAAGAACCCCTGAAGCAAATAAGCTTTATTTCGGGTAATGAGCATGATCTCCTGCATAATCACTTTAGTAAAGGAGGACCACGTGCTTAGTCACAAACGTGACCACGATCTCTATTAACTTCCATCCTTTCCTATCATCAGTTTCACACAGGGGTCAACCATTTGCATCCCAAGCAAGGGAGAAAGCAACAAACAGAAAGCCCACAGGTAAAGCTGCTATCTATCACCTGGGATCCCAGCTTTCAGGGCCTCCCCTAGCCCAGCTTTCTGGGATTTTCAGCAACAGACCACAGC
This sequence comes from Capromys pilorides, assembly GCA_004027915.1. Classification (NCBI taxonomy): domain Eukaryota; kingdom Metazoa; phylum Chordata; class Mammalia; order Rodentia; family Capromyidae; genus Capromys; species Capromys pilorides. The sequence continues at coordinate 11,689 of PVKN010016044.1, forward strand.
TGTCCCTGGGCCCCATTCATTCCACTCCGTTTCTGAAATGCTAGTTAGGCTACAGAACCCTGGTCTTTGAGCCTGCCTAAATAGTTGCTTTAGTCCGTTGAGCTGTCTATCCCCCTTTCTTATTTCTAATACAATAGGGATTTTTGTTTGTTAGTTAGTTGGTTGGTTTACTTTTTTGGGTTTTTGACCATGCTAGGGTTGAACAGATGATGCAGGAGGCCAGGGCACAGCAATGTAGCTGAAGCAGTTGGGCACCATCTGCCAACTGGAGAGACTTGTTGACCACGGGCACAAGCCTGACACAGGATCTAACCCAACCTTGCACCTGGTGCCAATGTTCTGATCCAAAGACACTCCAACCCTGGCCCATGACAGCCATCTTCTGACACAAGAGCAAGCCACGCCTAGCTTCTGATACCAATCTTCTGGCATGACATCAAGTGCAAACAAATGGACGGACTGTCAAAGACGTAAGAAGACAACAGCAGCTGGCTCTGCCGCCCCTGCGCTCCTGTCTCTCACTGGCCCGTCCTGCCTGCAGCGTGCATCTTCTTTTTCTTTCAAGGCACCTTTTCTCCTTGAGCACTTCTTTTGTGCTTCTTTCTCTTTTCGTCTTATTTCTGTCCTAAGACAGTTGTCTTTCGCATTCACCAGCTGCCCTGACCAATTTATTGAAAAAGACATAATAACCTGGAGGCCACCGCTGGTCCACACCCCACCTGAGAACTCATTTATGGTAGTCAAGGGCTCTGCCGCTGAGCTATACCTCAAGCCCTGGCTGGCACTGTACATATTTAGTATATGCATAGGCATTAAAACAAAAGTTTTAAGATATTCAATATGTTTTTTAAAAATTCTGACACCAAAAAATGTTTAAGAATCAGTGTGGTAAAGAAAATAGCATTATCTTTGAATTGAGACAGCTCTGCTACTTACTAGCCGCCTTTCCCTACACCGACCTTGACACGAATGCAGGTGCGTGCACACACACACACCCCAACTAAAGGAAAACAACTACCTCCATCCTGACCAGAGGCCCTTCTAACCCTCCCAGCACAGCTGCTATCCTGGTGACTCCTCTCATTACCCTGCCCTGCTGCTGTCACCAGCTCATAGCCTTATTCAGTCCTGCTGCTGATAACAACCACTACTCCCTGCACGTTCCCAAGCCTCGTCCTTGGGCAAGCATCCTCTACAGGTAGCCACAACTACCTTTCGCTGAACTCCCTCCTTCCCGTGACCCCACGTCTTGTACAAGTGGTCTGATCTTCTACTGGTCTGGCTTCTAGTGTCATAACAATCCCTCCTAAGTCTGTTGAGAAATAGACCTGTTCTATTGAGTTTGCACCTCTGTTTCTTTTTCCTAAGAAAGTAAAGCACTTTCTCTTCTTTTACTTGATTAAAAAAAAAAAAAAAGTTACAATCCTGGGTTCCATGCCACATTGGCCCCTCCCCCAAGTATGCTGAGCTGGTGAGCAAGTTCAGGAGTGGTGGCCCACACCTGTAATCCTTTCGTGAGTTCCCAGGAGATCTAGATGACACAAGGACACAGACATGTCTCTTTGCGGTAGCCCACTTTGAGGTTTTAAGATTAGAGTGGATTTTTATTTTTGTTTTTCTCTTTCTCTCTTTATTTGGCCCAAGGTCTCTCTGGAGAACTAGTTTCTCCCTCAATCTCACTTTTCAAATAAACTTTGGGCACTGTTTTTGGCTTTCTCGTTTAATTCTTTGTTTGAGGTGAGGAGGATCAGGAAAACAATAATTTTCTCCGGAGGCAGATCGGTTACCGGCTCATACAATGATCACTGCATGCTTACAGGTCTTATGGTGTCCTTCAATACTTCACACAGTACTAGCCTAAGCAAATGCTCAATAAAAATTGGCTTATTAACTTGTAAACCCCAAGGGATTGAAATAATGTCGCAAGCCATCTTTCTGTAACAAGTTGTCCTGCGATAAAATTAACTCAACTAGGGGCTGCTGAGACAGCTCAAGCATGAAGTCCCGGATTCACTCAGGCACGCTGAGCTAGACACCAACACCAGGCATGATGGCGCATGCCTGTAATCCCAGCACTGGGGAGACTGGGACAGGAGGATCACCATGAATCCGAGCTGCGTAGTGAGACCCTGTACTAAATGCATATTTAAAAAAAGTTCAACTGGACCAGCAGAGAAAGACAAAGACATTTTGATCAGCAACATCTTGGTTGCAGAAGCATGCAAAAAAAAAAAGCTTTTAAAAAATGACTTTTATATTTATTAAAAACAGCGCCCCCACGTTGCCCCGTCCCTCACATACACGTACCACTGCCCGCCTCCCTCCCTCCCGCACGCTGCCGCCGTCCACCGCACGCACGCACGCACGCACGCACGCCGACGCCCGCCTCACGCGTGCATGCCGCATTCTTCTCCTCAGCTCTCGCGCCCAGACGGCGGCCGACACAGCTCCTGAGCGCCTGGTAGGTCTCCACTACGGAGTTTTTTCAGTAGACAGCCCCTCCATTTCGGAACCCAATCTGTGGCTTCCTGTCCTGTGGGCTCCAGCGCCATGGCCACAGAGAAGCCGAAGACAGAGGCCGTGAGACCACAACCTACCCCCTCCTCCTCGGCCACGCAGAGCAAGCCAACATCTGATAAACCAAACTACGCTCACTGGCTTACCCTGAGAGGCCACGCAAAAGCTGTGTCCACCGTGAAGTTCAGCCCGAATGGAGAGTGGCTGGCAAGCTCATCTGCTGATAGATTGATTAAAATTTGGGGTACGTATGACGGGAAGCACGAGAAGACCATAAAAGGGCACAGGCTGGGCATATCAGATGTGGCGTGGTCTTCGGATTCTAACCTCCTTGTTTCTGCGTCGGATGACAAAACCTTGAGGCTATGGGACGTGGGCTCTGGAAAGCGTCTGAAAACCCTGCAGGGCCACAGCAGCTACGTCTTCTGCTGTAACTTCAACCCGCAGTCCAACCTCATCGTCTCGGGGTCTTTTGATGAGTACGTGAAGATCTGGGATGTGAACTCGGGGAAGTGCCTCAAGACCCTGCCTGCTCACTCCGACGCAGTCTCAGCTGTTGATTTTAATCGGGATGGGTCCTTAATAGTTTCCAGCAGCTACGACGGTCTCTGCCGTGTCTGGGACACTGCGTATGGACTGTGCCTGAAGACACTCACTGTTGATGACAACCCTCCCGTGTCCTTTGCGAAGTTCTCTCCGAACGGCAAGTACATCCTGGTTGCCACACTAGACAACACACTGAAGCTTTGGGACTACAACAAGGGCAAGTGCGTGAAGACCTACAGGGGTCACAAGAACGAGAAGTACTGCCTATTTGCCAATTTTTCTGTGACTGGCGGCAAGTGGGTCGTGTCTGGCTCTGAGGACAATCTGGTGTACATCTGGCACCTGCAGACCAAGGAGATCGTCCAAAAGCTGCAGGGCCACACAGATGTGGTGATAGCGACGGCTTGTCACCCCACAGAGAACATCATTGCATCGACCACCTTAGAGAACGACAAAACCATTATACTGTGGAAGAGTGACTGCTAATTCTCCTGGTTCAGAGACTGTCAGAAGTCGACGGTTGGCAAGAAGCGGGATGTGGCACAGGTGTGGGGCCCAGGTGGCTACAGCGTGCCCCACTCCGGACAGTGAGCTGAGGGGTGTGTGCCCCAGGAGGCTCCAGCATCTGGAGGACGTTTCTTGCCAGCTCTGTCCTGCCCAGGGTTTGTTGTTGTTGTTGTTGCTGTTTTAAACAATAGTTATGTCATGATAAATAGAAAGGCTGGATTCCCTAGACGTGTTTTCTAGTTTGGAAGTGATCTTATTTGTTTACACAGCAGAAAGAACATTGTCATCTTTGCAATGTTGGGGACTCTGAGAAATCAGACCTTTGGGAATCGAGTAAAATGGCAGATTTACCATGATGGTGTTGTCCATGTGTCTCCATTTGTAGATAAATAAGTGGTGCTAAGCATTTGTAGAAATATTACCCACAGTACTCCAGAAATGACACACTAAAACATATTGGTTCCATGTCATAGAGTTGAAAATTCACTCAGCCCTCTTTTCAGGTAAAGTTTCATGTGACCAAATACAAATTTATTTTTTTAATGAATGAATGAATGGCTTAGTTAATTTGTGGTGTCAGTGATTGCAACCGGGCCCCTATGCGTTGTAGGTCAGCATTCTTACTGAGCTGTATTCTCAGTCTCTAAATAAAGGCTTTTCAGGTTTCAGTTTGGATCACTTTGTTTCTAATTTTGCAAAGTAAACTTTCAGAATAAATCTGTAGCATCAACTCTAAAGTGGTGGTCAAGTTTTGTTTTCCAGTGAACTGCTTTTTAAACAAAATTAATGGGCAAAATGATTTTACGTAATTTGAATACAGTGTTCTCCAAAAATTGCAGAGTATTCTTGCTTGAGTTCTTTCAGTTGGTGGGAAAACACTGATGATTCAAACAAAAATTGGCAACAGGATGTTCTGCTTCACAAGTACTGTATTCACCTTTGTTCTTCTTTTTAATACTTTAATAATTTGGAATTACAGATATTGCTTTTTTTTACCTTCATTCTTTTTTTTTTTATAGACTGGAGATTGAACTCAGGGCCTTGTGCATGATAGGCGAACACTACACTGATACCACTTAGCTATATACCCCCGGCCTTTGACCTTCACTCTTTAAGGGTCAACAATTCTGAGTTTAAAGGAATGATTTCATCTGGGCAAAACTTCAGATGATGAACCATTTAGAATCTTCTATTTCCTCTAAACATTATCTTACCCTCTGAGGTTCCTCTAGCCCTTAATTCTGCTATCAACTCGAACCACAATGAGTAAAATTTATTATTTAATTGAAATAAGAAACTTTAGAGACTGTCAGGAGAGAACATTTAATTGTGGTCTAAATTGCTTTTAAATTTTCACAGCAAAACAAATGCAGGGAATTGTGACCGCAACTTCAAAAGCCAAATTATTAAAGTATTAAAAAGAACAAAGGTGAATACAGTACTTGTGAAGCAGAGTTCTGATTGTTTTGGAGAACAAAAGACTTACTGGCTGGGACCTTTGAGCCAATTTCATGTCCAGTACACTGGAAAGATGTCAACAGGTGCTATGCAAAAACCTTTCCTCCCCATGCCAGCCTTACTTTCTGATGTTTCATCATTTGATACACATGTTTCAGAGCTATTGACAAGCAGGAGTGTTTGCAGTTCAGATGGCTATTAGAGCATCTGATAATTTCCCTCCTCTTGTAAACTAAATGTCATAAAGACCCAACAAAGGAGATCTGCCACTTGTGGTGGAACGAAATCTTGACTCTTTGAGAGTTTATCTCAACCAGATGATTTAAACAAATCCTTTGCATACCAGCCAGAGTCACAAACACTTGTGTATCCTTCAGGTTCATTTATGAGCCTAGGAAGGTAAGGAAGAGGGACTTTTCTCTTCATTTGTCAGTTCTTTTTATTTAAAGCCAATCACCTTCTTCATGGAAGTTGGGCTTTTTCTAATTTCAAATGTTTCCTTCTCAGAGAGAAGGCGAATGGGATTCTGATGTTTGCACATCTATGAAGCCAGCCTCACACAACTCCTCTCCTGAACCCGACTCAGGGCCGTTCGCCAGATGGCTGGAGGTTTTAAGGACCTGGTTGGAAGCCAAGCTGCTTTAGGAATCTCGGCTGTGCTCCTGCCCAACTCTTGGCAGGAAATCCCAGTCCTGGAAGCCAGCAGCCTGGGCTCTTTTATGATGGTTGGCTTGGCACCAGGCAAAGGTGGGGCCTCAGCCCTAGCTGATATTTTCTCCTCTGTTTGGTCATATTGTGCTCTGTCGTGTGACCTGCGAAGGGCCTAGCACTTTAAAAACATTGTTTATTTCAATCTGATCTCATCATTTAAAATTCCTCCTTGAAAATGCTTTGTTATAGTGTAGAACGTGTATATAACTAGAAAATATATAAACATGAAAAAAGGCATATATGAAAATAGGATCCGATGTGTTCTCAATCAGAAAAGTTTGTGTAATACTATCCCAGTCTATTAGTTGAGTTCTAGGGAGGATCTCTGTGGTCTTTCCTAGAAATACAAACAATGGATTAAAACATATTAAATAAATTTTAAAAACCATGAATTTATAATGAAATTTAAAAGTAAAATCATAGGCTGTCTTCAAAGGATGTTAGCATACCCATTAGTTATTCTGAGAAGAATCAAGCGTGGAACCTGACCTTTCTGTTTGAGTTGTGCCCCAAGGTACAGCCGTGACTTGAAGCCTCCTGAAGTCAGCTGTTGATGGTGATTGCGGGTGGGGCCTCTGGGAGTTAACTGGGTTAAGCTGAGCCCATCCCAGGGCTCTGTGCTAGTAGGGAGACCTGAGCATGCGCGCACATACACACACACACACACAGAGACACACACACACACACAGACACACACACAC
>PVKN010016045.1:0-18113 GCA_004027915.1 Capromys pilorides
CTAGATCTGAGACACACTCCCCCATTCAAATGCTGGCCAGCACACCACAGGCTCCAAGAACACTCATCAGACCACAATCTACTCACCTCCAGCTCAGGAATTACACAGTGACACTCATGTTTGCTCTTGGAAACCTCTGCTCTGAGTGGGAAAACGGTAAGGGCTGCACCCCATAGCCTACCCAGGGACAGGGAGTACTGTGCCCCACCTGCCTTGATCTCCTGACCTCGCTCCTTCCACACACTTCTATGTCGACTTCCAAAGGCTGCAACCTAGACTTCTGTACCCACGGGCCTTGTGGGGTCCTGAGACAACACTTCCCACCATGGCAGCAGTTGGCAGCTCTACACCTGAGCCTCCCCATCCGCCTGGCACAGTGACCCTGAGGCACGTGCTCCTCCAAATGAAGTGACCTGGTGCCTGGATTCTCCCTGCTGTCCCACAGGAACTCTAACACTCAACCCTGTGCCAGCCTCTGGGAAAGCCCAAAGCTGTGCTGCACGGGCTTCTGTGGAAATGGAGTGGAAGGGGCCGAGGTCACCACAGCCATCTTTTCATGGAAAACCCAGACACTCTGATACAGAACATGCCCATGAAGAAGAGTGTGGGGACCATTCGTGGCCAAGGGCCCAACATCCTTGTCCTGAGCATGGTGACCCCTCACTCCCCTGTGGCCCTGAGGGATGACACAGGCAGAGGGTGCAAGCCAAGAAAATATTTTAATGCAGGTTCCCTAACAATGCCAATGAATTAGCCACAGTTAAAGCCACACGGGAACCTCACTCTTACCACACACCCTAAGATATCAAAGCATCCCCCACAGCGACCCCCAGAGACCTCCCTTGGAGGCCAGCTGTCCTAGGAACCCTTTTCTTCTGATTTCTTATTTGCCTTCATCTTCCCCCTCACGGTCTCCACAACCACAGAGGTCTCCTCGTACGTCTCAATGCTCTCTGTTGAAATCTGCTCAATGGATTCCACCACCTCCACCTTCTTAAAAGCCATGGCCCTGGGAAGGCTCCTTTCTGGCCAGCCACTGCTCTTCCCCTCTGCTCCATCCTGAGTGGGCCGGGGCCCTGGAGGTGGGAGTGTGGACGGTTCCTCCGGTCCTGGTATGATCACAGGACACGGTCTCCTAGGGCTCTCCTCTTCCTTCTGGCCCTGATCCTTTACCCCAGCGCCTTTTGGTTCCTGGGGTTTTATCTCTTTCTCCTTGTCTGCAGACTGCTGGTTGCCTGCGTGCTCCCCTTCACCCCCTTTGGGGCCTCCTGGTCCATCCTCTGAAGGTGGCGTGGGTCCGTCCTCTGAAGGTGGTGTGGGCTGCTCAGGAGAGGGCTCCACGTGGCTGTCTCCATGCACAGAGTCATCCTCAATGGAAATCACCACCCCGCCTCTGGTGGGGATGGAGGAGGAGCAGAAGCCAGGGTCCACGTAGCTGGCATCCCCTGTGACCAGCACATGGCGCCCTTTGGTGTAAAGGTCAGCAGAGGGCTCAGGGGTGGGCTCTTTGTGGACCCTCACTCTCTCCTTGACCATCTTGTACAGTTTCCCAAAGGCTTTGCTAATCTGCCCCCCATCTGGCACATCCTCTGGATCCCCTTCCTCAGCTGGGGGGGCTGCTTCTCCACCCCCTGACTCACGCTTGCATTCAGCCTTCTCTTTGGCAGGCCCCTGCCCCAGCTCAGGGTCTTCCAGATTCTTAACAGGGGCATCGTCCAGAGTTTCAATTGCCTTGTCTTGAGCTGTGAGCTCCTTCCTCCTCGGAACGTTCTTGGGGAGGCCTCTTTGCCTCGGTTTAGCTGCCGTGATGTCCTGCACAGCCCTGGTGAGATCTGACCAAGAAACAAAGATAAAAACACAGGCAGTAACTCCAGGGTCACTATCAGTGAAAGGTAATGAAAATGTTTTGGCTAAACACTACGCTGATGGCTCTGGAGGTACCTAGTGGCAGGGTGGGGCAAACACAGGCTGAGGGGACTGCAGCTCTTGCAGCAGGACCTCAGTCCTCAGTGGGAGCAACACTCCTGTTCCTTGCGGAACTCACAGAGGGCATCTGGATCCACAGACTGAACCCAGGAACCAGGACTCCACAAGGTCCTTCATCTGAGTCCTCTAAGGAGTGCCCACACAGCTGCCCTGCTGGACTCTACACATTCAGATGGCTTCAGGCATGGGCATGGAACCCACCACTCCCTCATCTGTCTTCATCCCAGCAACCTAAACCAACATGGCCCACCTGGGTCAGCAGACCTTCCTCCCGGGCCAACAGAAGAAGCAGGGCTACTAACTCAGAAAGGACAGGAACCCCCATCCCCACTCACTTATGCACCCCTTCACATTCCCAGGTGGAATGAAAAACTAGAAGATGAAGAAAGCATGAAGAAATCTTACCCTGCCGCCTCTCTGAGGCTTTCTAGCTGCTCTCACACAGTAAGTGTAGAAGCTTTTCACTCCAAAGTTCTTTTCCAACCCTTCCCACCTGTCACCCCATTATATGGCCTGGAATTAAGATGCCCCCCAAAAGTCTCATGCCTGGAATAAGATTGGTTCACCATTTACCCATGGATGAGTTTGGGGCTGAAATGTTCTGTGAGGAGGAGGAGCCTGCTCGCTCTCTCTCTCTCTCTCTCTCTCTCTCTCTCTCTCTCTCTCTCTCCTTCCCCCCTTGCTGGTGGCTATGGGCTGAACACCTTTTCCTCCCTTCTCCATGCCCTTCTACCATGCCATGTCTGCCATGGAGCCAGCCTGCCATGGACTGAACTCACTGAGACTGTGAACCAAAGTAAGCCTCTCTTCCTTTAATCTGTGGGTGCCAAATATTTGTCCTAGAGATGGGAAATAGCTCGTGTACCTCAGGACTATGACTGGCAGAGTGCCAGCCCTCAGCATGGGCTGACCCACTGAGGGGCCAACCAAGGCAGCCCAAAAGGGCAACAATAGTCAGGAAGCCAGAACAGGAAAGGGGCTGCAGAGAGGGACACATCAGAGGACAGTGGTCTCAGACGACGGTGCTCTCAGAGCCAGCCATGGAATTCAGGGCCTCTGCAAAGGACAATGCAGGGCTCCCAACACATTTCAGCACAGTGACGGCAGAGCAACAGGCCACGCTTGGCCCCTTCCAAGTGCAGACCACATGGTGCCATGCATCTGTGGGGTGGCCTGGCGTGTGTGGCCCCAGAGTTGCTGCTGTCCTTCTAGCTATGTGCTGACTCTGAGCCCTGAGCTATCTGGGAAATGGGGACCTGGGACCCTGTAAGATCCAGCAATCCCACTGTGGGCGGACTCCAGAGATCAGAAATCAGTGTGCCTGTGTCACTGTCCACGATAGCCAGGACAGATAGAGTTGGGGGCCTGGCGGCTGATGAGCAGGTAAAGAGGCGTGACACACACAGGACAGAACGTACGCGGCCTCTACGAGAAGGAGCTGCTATTATGTGACCCCCATGGACCAAGTCACAGAAGGGTGGCTAAATGAAAGAGCCACAGGAGAGACAAAGGCCATAGGACCCCACAGTGGAATCTCAAATATTCTTACCACAGACAATGTCACGGTACTAGAGCCATGAACATGGTAACTAGATCCATTTAATTATCCTGCTGTGGGGCCAGCCAAACAGCTCAGCAGATTAAAGCACCTGCAAGCAGGCGCAGGAGCCAGGGGTTTGATCCCCAGGCCTGCCAGCCCCATCCCTGAGGCACACTGAGATGGCAATTGAAACTGGGCATGGTGGCGTGCGCCTGTAAATCCCAGCTCTTGGGAGCCTGTTAACAGGCAGATCACTGAGTCTGATCTAGTAGTGAAGCCCTGAACACACTGTAGACCCTTCCCTAAAATATAAAAAATAATAATTATCCTGCCTTGAGCATAAATGGTGACATCACTTTGGGTCCTATAGATTTATGCAACCCTAAATTAGCAACTTACAATAAAAATAAATTAAAATAAAAAAATAAAATTAAAGCACTGTGAGCATCAAGCTCACCACCTTTTCTTTTCTCCTAAAACACTGTGTTGTCCAAATTAAAGAGGTGTCTCATGGTGGGGTGAGCCATTCTGAAAAGACCAGACGCCAGAGGCGGGGCTACATTTTGCAAACAGGCTGTCCCCAGGCAGCCTTTAAAAGATCTCCCTATGTTACTCAGACCCTCTCTGTACTCCTGAGCTTAAGTGACCTTCCCGCCTCAGCTTCCCGAGTAGCTGAACTGTAGGCAGACAACCCCAGCTTCCGCTCAGCTTTGAAAGGGAAAAGGAACAAAGGCTGAGCATTTAGTCTGTACTGGACTCTGGATTCTTGGGCAAAAGCGAATTCATTTAATAAGGGGAGAGTACAGTCCCGGGCCCACTCCTGCCAAGAAGCAGGAGGTGAAAACAGAAGGCTGCCTCTCGGCTACCTCTTACCTATTAAACGCCCCAGGCTGGGGATGGAATTCCCCAGGCCCACCATTCCCCTGCCCAGTTTCCTCCCTGGAAATTTCTCAGTTCAGTCATTCAGTGGCCAAGGGAGCAAGCAGACCCGAGGGAGGAGGAAGGACTCCCCATAAAAGCATGTGATGTTCAGATGGGTCAGACAGTGTGTGAATATCAGGGTCAGAACAGGACCCCCTTGCCTTTCCCCTTATCTTTTTCCTCCAAGGAGAAACAAGCAGCGGTGGGCTTGGGGAGTATTACCTTTCCCGCCGGGTCCCAGGCCGAGTGGGGTCCTGTGGCTTGGGGCGAGCAGGGTAACTGGGGTCTCCATGAAGGCGGAGCTCAGCCTGGCAGAAAGAAACAGAGGGCGAGGCCGCCTTGAAGTCCGGGCGGAAGGAGGCTCTCTCTGGATCAAAGCGCTCGCAAATAGCATAAGTTGATGAGCGTGTAGTCATTTACATTACACACGGGACAAGGACGCGAATAATCATTCCTCCGAGCTCAAACACTGCACTGCGGAACACTATGAGGACACTGTGAGGGACGCTTACAATGTGTCGCTGCTCTGTGCAACCGTGCTTTCCTGATGGTGGTGGTGTTGTTGTTGTTGTTGTCATGTGTGTGTTTTAATTAAAGGGCAGCCAACCCCAGCTGAAATATTTAGGGCCAAGGGGATATGGTAACGTGAACTTGTTTCAAAAAATAAGTCATGAGAGAAAGAAAAATGTCAAAGCAATTCAAATAAAATTGTACACAACTGGGAATCTGGGCAGAGTACTCAGGGCTTCCTCTTCCCATTCTTGCAATATTTCTTTCCATTTGAAACCATATCACAAGAGTCACGCCCACCCAGAAGAGCCCTGCTAACTTTTAGAGATACCCTGCTTCCAAAACAACAATGTTCACAAGGACATTTAAATGCAGATCAAGGCTTGATTTCATAAATGTGTTCGTACAGTGCTCGCAGGACATAAATATAACAGGGAATTGTTCAAGACTTGCTGACTGTAACTGCAGACAGGAAAGAAAACCCTGCCCTCCCCACTGTACTCTTGAGCACTCGCACCCCACACAGAGGATGGAGTGGAGGAAGAGATGGCCCTCTGGGGTTTCCAGAGGGGTGGGGGCTGCTCTTAACTCAAACCCCCAAAATCAGAGGGGCTGAACTGGAGGAGGACAACCTCACCTTGCCTGTTCTCCAAGTATGTGTGGGTATGGATGTCAGCATCACCTCAAGTGAAGGAAATTCCCACAGTCTCAGTAACTGGGGTCGAAGTAAGACACAGCTCCGTGATGGAGAGACAGAGGGTGCTGGGACAGCCAGGGGACCAGCACCAGTCCCACGGAGCACTGCCAGACTGAGTCCCCGGGGCCAGTGAGCACAGGCAGCCTCCCCCTGAGGTCATCTCTGATCCCCCTCTGGGGGGCTCTCAAGCACGTGCTCATCACCCCCACCACCCCTTGGCTCCAAACCTACTGTCTGTATCTGGGTCTCTAAGGCTCTGAGAGGTCAGGGGTATGTGTCCCTTCCCCACCAACTCCTTGCGAGAACTGGCCCATGGGGACCCAGGGCCCGGGCGGCTGCCACACCTGTTGCCCTCAACCTCAAGGATGCGTTGGTAGCGGTCCAACTCATTCTTCAGGGTCTGCTGGGCCACAGCCAGCTGCCGGCAGTCATACGAAGTCCTCTCCAGTGTCCGCTCGGCCTCCTCAATCTCCCTCCGCAGGCTGTCAATCCGCTCGTTGTACAGCTGGATCTCATCGTCGTAACACTCGTGCGCGGTCTTAATTGCCTGATCCAGGGCAGCCGTCTGTGGGCACAGACACTGGAAGGAACCCACCGCCCTCTCCAACAGGGACTGGCCCTAGCGCTTCCACCTTGGGGTGCAAGCTACTTTTTAAAAAAAAATTATTTATTTGGTACAGGGTCTCCCTACACAGCTCAGACGCATAGTGATCCTCCTGTCTCAAACACCCCAGTGCTGGGATCACAAGCCTGTGCTAGCACACCTGGTTTTGGGCAACACAGCATGCCTGGGGTTCCAGGGCCAGCACAGCATGCACTGCTGGGGATCAAACCCAGGTCCTTGCACTTGCTGGACAGGCGCTTAGACCACTGAGCTACCTCCCCAGCCCGGCTTTTTGTTTCCTCATTTGTTTCTCTTCCAGGGATAGATTAGCAGCAATTGATTTTGAAATCTGTACCAAAGAGCAATGTGAAAACTGCACGCCTGGGCCCAGCACTGCCACCCTCTGGGGTAATCCTGAAAAATAAAAACAAGCCTTTGGTCGATGACTTAGTATCCAAATAATGTCCATCCTTCAGACTGAACAGCAGTGTCAGTCAGGCGCCAAAGCAATCCTGACAAGAACGCAGGCTAAAGAGACAAGATGCTAACTTCACTGACAATTAAGAGGAAAAGCTTTGGGGTTCTGTTTTATCCACTACGGTACCTTAATTTTCTGAGTTTGGATCAGCAGAATGACATTTATGCTTTGTGAGGTAAAATGTGTGCACAGCTTGTTCTATATGAAAACACATTAGATGCCCCACACTCAGGAGCCCCAAGGCCGATCTCTAGCCGCAGTAAAATGATGCTAATGATGCTACAGGCAGTGTCTCTGCATATTAATACAGAGCAAGTAAAAACTACAGCAGGAAAATAGAAGGAGGTGGTTTTCTAGTCCTTAAAGAGCTTCTAGGCCAGGTGTGGCGGCACACACCTGTAATCCCAGCACCTGGGAGGCTGAGACAGGAGGATAACCATCAGTTCAACACCAGCCTGGGCTACATAGTGAAATCTCATCTCAGAAAGACAAAAGAAAAAAGAGCCTGTGGCCATGCTAAGGACCCCAAAATGCAATATGAACAAGCTCGCTCTCTGTTAAGCTCCCAACACTTTACGGCCTCATGCTCAAGTAAGACAAAGGTTGACGCATATGTTCTCAAACAAAATGAAACAAGCCAAAACCAGCACCTCCAACCGAAGCAGCTGTAGCATGCCTGAGACCCACCCGCAGCGGTAGAAAGCCCTGGATTCTGACTCAGGGCCTGGGGGTAGGGGCAGAGTCTGCATCTCTAACCAGCACCCCCAGGCACTGACAGCTGGTCCTCGGCCACACCTGCACAGGCACCTGCACTACTCCATGTGGCAGCCCCTACTGCCAGCTGCCTCCACCACCACCTGATTCTTCCCTCCGTGAGTCTGCACTAGGGACAATGACACCCACTAGGTGATACACTGGGAAGCTACACTTGCATAGGTGCTCAGGATTATACCAGGGGAGGCAAGGGAGTATGGGGACCAGACACATTGGGAGGATGTCTGTCCGGCCCCTGTCACCCCAACCAGCTGGCCACAGGAGGGTGCTGGCAGCACTGTGACCTCACTGTCCTGTCCGAGGCTTAGAATCGGGTTTCTCTGACTCACTATATGGAAATCCTACCATATGCTTTCTCTTCTAGGGGCTTGGAAAGGATCCTGCTGAGCTACAGGCCCTGGGGCAGGAGCCGGACTCACTCGGGCACCACAACCGAAGTTGTTGTCCTGTTTCACCTGCCAGAAGCACAGAACCTCAGACTAATCCTAATGAAGTACAGGGACCACATGTGGAGGAGTGCAGCTCACACACAGTGGGTCTGGACTCTTCAAAAGCATTGGGCTCACAAGCCCAACAGGTGGTATTCATACCCACTTGCCACATGACTTGCTTTCCCTTTTTAATCAATTTTACCTGAGCAATGGTGCTTGTTATGTCACTGGTTGACCATAGTTTTTGTCCCACCTCATACCCACCTAAGCAAGTTCCCATGTCTTCTTCACAACCTTAGACCCGCCTCATCACATGGTTTTCCTCTATAAAAGCCCCCAAAAGAGACAGCTTCCTGGGGACAACCCGCTCAGGTCCCCCTCCTGTTCCTCTTTTGGACAGGGGCTTTCTTTCCCTCAATAAATCTATGCTGCTCATTTAAAAAAAAAAAAAGCATCAGGCTCAGAAAGATTTTGGAAAGCCAGGGAGCAGTCGCAGACTGCAGCAGACCAAGGAGGTTGACACCGGGGCCCGAGGTGGAGCCTGGGCCAGAAGAGAGCACGATAGGGCTGCTGCACCACTGATGGCTGGGCACTGTCGCCGCTAATTCTGGTCTCGGTCACTGTCCTGGGCATCTATGATGCTAACTTAAGTGGAGCAGAGCTGGTGCAGAGAATTCGTGGAACCTCAGAGCTGTTCTTGCAACTTTTCAGAAGTCTAAAATTATTTCGAGGGGCCAGCGAGATGGTTCAGTGGTCTAAAGCGTCTGCTTAGGAAAGCTTAGGCAACTGCAGGGACTGCGGTTCGATCCCCAGCACCACATGCTGTGCCAGCCCCACCACCAGGGCAGGCTGAGCCAGCCACAAAATCAATAAATAAATAAATAAACAAACAAACAAAACAAGCAAATAAATAAATAAATTTAAAAAAATAAAATATATTAAAATTATTTCGAAATGAAAAGTACTCTTCTTGTGTAAGCAGTCGGATCAGGCTTCTGTTCCTCTGACAAAACAGCTCCATCTCAACATCGCAGTCACCTATGATGCCAAACGCCAAGGCACACCCGCCGGCTCCAGGACAGGGACCTATTTTTACCCACTCTAGTGTCCACACACTCCAGGAAACCTTCCAAGGAGCAAGGGCACTGGAAAGACCCCTCCCTTGGAGGCCTGGATCTCAGGACAACCTCGGAGTCACAGGGTGGGGAGATGACACAAGAGCAGTTCCGTCACCGGGGGTGGGGACATAAAGTCCAGGAGAGGACGCTCTCACGCACCTATGCGTTGGAGCTAGTCCAGATGAAAGAGCAAAGGAAGGTCATCAAGGTGAACACCTGTGAGCCCTTGCGGTGCGGATCCTCAGCCCCCAGCAGAGCTGGGGTTGGTGCTAATGAGGTCTAAGCTGATGGCCAGACTCCCCACGCTCACAGGGACCTCATCCAGGGAGTGGGCTGTTTTCATTCCCATATTAGAGATGAGGAAACTGAGGCACACAGGTGGAGGGACTTGCCCAGAAGTGCCCAGCAAGACACCGACCTGACTGCACAAGGTCTGAGGCTCTCGCTCCCTGACAGCACAGGTCCTCCCCAGGCCAGCCTCCTCTGTGCTGCAGTGGTCAGCGCACATATGTGAGCGCACACACACACACACACACACACACACACACATACACACGCTGCAGAGAGCTTGCCATCGCCACAGATCCACAGATGGGCACACAGCTGCCTTGGTGAAGACATGGCCCTGCGACAGCCCCGTGCAGATCATGCGCGATCACCAGCAAAACTTTCACTGTGAGCAGAGCAAGGAGTCGTCATAAAATGAGAAATCGGAGCCCTGGAAAATCGCTGAGTCTACTCCGCAGGAACAAAATCTTTATCTCTCAGGGGCAGGGAGGAGCGATGGGCGGGAGAGGGGAGGGCGGGACAGGGTCCCAGCTGCCCTTTCTCTGCACCACTTCCCCAGCCAGAGTCTTCTACTGCGCATCACAAACACATTACTAAAAGGGGAAGAAAACGCACTGGAAGAGCCCCCACCTCGTGCATGGAGAGGTACAAATCACATGTCGTAGGCTGTAGCTGGCTGCGGGAGAATGGAACCTGTAATCACAGCTCCGCGAAGACACATCAAGGCCCAGGTGTCCTGCCCACACGGAGGGGGTCTTCCCAAAAAGAGGAGAGGTGGCATCATCCGTCCTTCATGACTACGCGCTGTTGTGCCAAACCTGGCCACTAGATGGCGCAAGGGACTCGCGGTCTGTTCCACTGAGACTAGTGACTTCTCCCTTGCCTGTCACAGAGGCGCAGTCGGTGCCAGTGCCACCTGCCCGACCTTTCTCCTCCGCCCGCCAGAAGTGCCATCCACGAGGTCTTACTGAATCTGTGTTCAGCTAACTCGAATGAGGGAGGTTAAGATGGGGCAGCCACACTCCGGGCTGCTGGATCCCAGGGGTGCACCAAGAAGAGGCACTTCTGACGGTCTCAGGGTTGCTGATGGGCCAGTGATGTCACCGCGGGTGCCCCTGCCACGGATAGGAGGGGCAGGACCAGGTGTCCCTCATCCGCACCTCGATTCCACTCACGCCTGGGCCTCCGCCCGACGCCTGCATCAGAATCCCCCAGACACTGGGGAGGCCGCCCCACGCTTACAAGCAAAGCCCAGCGGTGGACATGAGAGCCGCTGTGCGGTGACAGCCTGGCGGATCGGGAGCAAAGGTTCCGCCCCGCAGCATCACTGGGTGATGGAAAATGCACACTCACACACACACACACACACACACACACACACACCCGCACTCCCCCCATGGCACACCTACAGACTCCAACACCGCATGGACCAGCCTCAGCACAGCTCCCCTGAGAGCTAATTAAGGGGAGCCTCAGCCAGGACCCGCAATATTTCACACAGCCCTGGAACTTCAGGGGTGATGATCACGGTGCAGAATATACTAGGCTCTCCGAGGGAAGCTGTGCTGAATCCAGGAGCAGAAGAGTACAGGACAGATGTCAGGGCAGAAGCGTTGTCAGGACAGACACTGCAGACCTGGTGGCCCTGTCGGGATGGAGTGGAGGGACCCAGCCAGACCAAGGAAGGCCACAGCCACCGCCGCAGCTCCAGCCTGAGGCACAGAACTGGGTGCCACCAACCACCCGACCACAGCCTCCAGATGTGGCCGTGTGCAGCAGCCGGCACTTCCCTCCAGCCCTGCAACAACCACGGAACCCGTGCAGGTCCCAACTGACAGCTGCAGGGGAGCAGTCGTGGTCACCGAGGCAGCAAACCTGGGTCTCATGGGCCTCAGGGGTAGATTCTGAGAGTGAACAAACCGGCCCTCCCTACCTTGCAGATCCTCTTTGGGGGTCCACCCAGCCAGAATAGAAAGAAAACTTTTTATTGTATTTGTACTAAGTACATACAGACATTTTCTTTCTTTCTTCCTTCTTTCTTTCTTTCTTTCTTTTTTTTTTTTTTTCCTTTTTGGCTTTTTAAGATAGGGTCTTGCTATGTAGTGCAGACTGGCCTTGACTCACCATGCAGCCCAGGCTGGCCTCAAACTTTAGGAGACCCTCTTAGCTCAGCCTCTCAAGTGCCACCATGTGCCACCATGCCCTGCCACTATTTTCTTGTCATTGTTTATTCCCTAAACAATGCAGTAAAGCTGTTTACACAGCAACTATTCACACTGTGTTGAGTATTTTAAGAAATCTAGAGGTGATTTCGGGTACACAGCAGGTGGTACTTGGGTCTTGCACAAGTCCAATACCACCAAACCTCAGAAGTAGTATTCACGGAGGTCCAGAAGCCAAGACTCCTGACCCCAGAGGTACAGACCACCCCACCATCCAAAGGCCCCATGGATGCTCTTCCCCTCTCCCTTTGTCCCACCTGCACTTGGTTCTTCTGGCTGGCGATGTGCAGGGTCGCCCTCTCTCAGGCACAGCGGGTGACTATCTGGGGAGGATCTCGCCAGAGCCTGGTGATACCTTCAACACTGGCCCAGAAGACGAGGGCGAGGCCCTGCTTAGGCAGAGGAGGACCAGGGGTGCATTTGAGTTCTTGGTGGGGACTTAGTGGCCACTGAGTGCACCTCACATCCCCAGAACCCACATCACATCCTCCACAACACTTCCTGGAGTTGGCAAGCACAGAACAGAGACAGCAGAAATCAGTTGGCCCAGGAATCAGAACCAGAACCAGAGCCTCCACATGGGCTGGGCCCCTCACCTCCCTCTGCATTTAGGACAGGTTCTTCCCACAGCATCACCCCAGGCACAGAGGGGACACCCCTCACTCATGCCACAGACCACGCTCAACTCAGAGGCACGTGGGGGTGCTGGGCAAAGCACACATGGATGTCGATGTTTAAAACAGGACTTCACGGAGGTCCGCCTGCCCTTCGGGGCTGCACTGCTGCGCCTCCTCTGTGGAGCTCAGCGGTCTCCGCTCCTGAGCACCATCATTTCCCCTGAATTCACTTCGCAGGGTTATCCCCAGTGGGCAGAGGAACACGGTCTCAGGGCGAGGGCCTGCGCCCACCTCTGTGGCCACATGGCACACACAGCACACATGGGACACTCACACACCTCACACTGCACACGTGGAGCAACAGCACCTCACACTACACACACGGGACACACATTCCTTGCGCTGCACACAGGGCATGTACACCTCACATTACACACACACACCACATGCACATCTCGTACTACACACACCTCACACACCAGACACCTCATCCACGCACATATAACACAGGATCCTGAACCCATCTGCTCACCACCCACACACTCCCTTCCCTCCCTCTCTCCCTTCCTCAGGGCCGCACAGGAGAACGCAATCAGTTTTGAGCCACTCTTTTGTCTCCTGACAAGGATGAGACTCGATTTCTCCCACTGTGATTGCAGTTCAGGGACCGTTCCTGTCCCCGGGCCTGCAGCTCCCAGGCAGCAGGACACTGAGCTCGGGTCCCAGGCACTCATGCAGGCACCATGGAGGGTGCAGCGTGCTGTGAAAGGCACCACCTCAGCTGAGGGAGACCAAGTCACACACCATCCACCTCAAAGGAAGCACACTCATGTCTGACCTGGGGTGCAGGTCAAAGCCACAAGAGCCACCAGCTGTACAGTGCAGGAGGCCGACTCAGGAAGGAAGGGGCCGCTGAGCCACGATACCCAGGCTGAGGAAGAAGCCACCAACAAGGGCCACTACTCCTCCAAGGAGGCTTTGCCCAGCAAGTACCCGGGCCTGGAACCCGACCTCGTGTTGCCTCTTGGGAAGCAAAGACCACCCTGACCATTCTTGGGTTCAGATCACATCACAGGAGAAACCAGCCCTGAAGACAGATACAGGAAGCAAGACAGGACCAAGCCGGGTGCAAACCCAGCCTGCCCCTCTATTCCAGACACACTTGGCCTGACACAATGAATCCACCAAGAAGTCCTGTAGTTAGCACCACAGAATGGGCCTGATGTGTCACACTGCTTGCCTCCAGGGACAAGGCCTCCAACCTTCCATGCCTAGGACTAAAGTGCCATGCTCTCTCATCCTCCCAGAAAGGATAGCTGTGGGCCCAGGAAGGCAAGACCAGTGTCCTGCCACAGCACAGGGAGGGGAGAAGGTAGTGTTGGATGACATTTGTCGGTGCCAAAAGAAACAATGAGAAGACCCAATGAATTTAGCTTCAGAGGACTCACTGAGAGTTCTCTTCCAGCAAGCCCTGAGCCTCAGAAGTCTCTTCCTTTTATTCAGCATTCAAAAATTCTGATAAGGAATATACGTCACTACTCTAATGGATACAGAATACAAAGAACCATCTCTTTTCACATCCCAAACACTGAGCTCACATAAATGCTAACTGATAATATTTCAAGCAGGGGAGGAGGCAACGACTGGCATCACCTAGCAATTAAACAAAGAGCAAAGCACCCACAGGAGGAGCCACCACCTGCAACCCCAAGTCCCGGCTTTCCAGGACTCCCGAGCAACAGAAAGCAGCCCTCCCCAGGCTCCATCCATATCTCACCATGTCTAGGGATACCAACTGGCCTTCGGTCTTATCTCTGCAAGGTAGCCTGCATACAGGGTCAAAAAAATGAAGGCGAGTAGCCTGCCAACTGCTAATCAAGGTTTGGGGACAGCCTCTCCTGTCCACCGAAATACATAGCAAACGCATAAACCTGAGTGGCTGCTGACACTGAGACAGCCTCACCAGTGCAGGTAGAGGCACCTGGACAGCCTCGTCTTTGGCGGGACGGGAACAGCAGGTGGCTGCTGGAGACATGGTGAACCCCAACCCTGCCTCCACTTGCCTGGGACTCTCACAGGCTGGACCTGGACTGTCCCACATCCCAGAACCTTAAGCAGGGAAAGCAAGGTGTTGTCACCTGCTCAGCATGCTGCTTCTGCTGGACACAGGTGTGCTTGGTGGGTGACAGTTCAGAGCTGGGCACCTGTGCACACCTGTGACCTTCAATAAAGCGCATGAAGTGTACCATTCATTGTGAGAAACATACCTGGGCCTGCAGCTCCGCCCGCTGCACCTGCAGGTGGGACAGCGCCTCCTGGTCCTCCTCCAGCTGGCTCTGCAGCGAGGCCACCTGGCGTTCTGTCAGGAGCTTCTCCTGCCAAAGAAGGCCTCTTTCAGGTCACGCAGAGGAACCCCCAGCAGGAGAAGGGCTTGTGACAGACATGTGTCTGTGTCCCCCTAGGTCAGGTGTGGGGATCCCCAGGCCCAGCGAGTAGTATTGGAAAGAAGGACCTCTGTGGGGATGACACGGATGAGCTGAGGTCATGAAGAGGGGGCCACAAAGGAACCAGAGCTCTGTGAGAAGAGGAAGCAGCACCCAGGGTGGTCATCACTACAGATGCAAATTCAAACCACAATCAGATTCACAGCGTCCCTAGCAGAACAGCAAAACACAACAGTGCAAAGGCTGACGCAGCAGGGCAGCAGAGGATACAGAGCAACAGGAAGTCCTATTCACCACTGGGGCGGGGGCGTGTCTGACTGGACTAGGTCTGTCCCCTGGGAACACCCTGGGGTTGGGTCCCTACAGTAAGGCATGTGACAATGGGAGCTTCCCAGAACAAAGGTGTTTTGCAGAGAGGCCCCATAACTAACTCCTGATCACAGGAGACACACACACGCCAGGGCCACCCTGGGGGCTCTGCCAACAGGCATGTCCTGGACTCCAGACCCTCCAGCCTAAGAAACCTTCTTCCTGTCCCACTTGCCTCACTGTGGCAGTGTGCTTTGGCAGCAGACACTGGCTGCAGGAAAGCAGTCTGGGGGTTTCCTATGGAGCACACAGTGGAGACAACCAAGAGAAGCCACCTCAGAGGATAATAGGAAGTCAATGGCCTCAGAGGCCAAAGCAGCAGCATCACAGGGCAAGCAAACAGAGAGGCAATTCCAGACTCAGCAATATGGGTATCTGACCCAGGTCTCAGGGTCTTGGGGTGCGAGGAAATGGTTTCCGAGGCAACCCCAGTGCTTACCTCCCTTATCCCACGCGTGATGGCAGGTGCCTGAGGTGCAGCCTGGATGATCTGCTGCAGGACGCTGATATAGGTCTGGATTTCCAGAAGATTCTAGGGGGCAGGGAGAACATTGATGTGAGTCCAGGAACAGGTCTATGACACCTTCTGCCTCAACCTTGATCAAGGTGAGGACCAGCTGCCACTGACTGGCCCGGGCATGTGTCCACCATGGAGTGGGCACTCCCCAGGTCCTTTAACCTTCATAAAAACAGTGGGACAGGTGGGCAAACTGAGGCACAGCTCGTTTTGTCATTTCCCTTCAGCTACCTACATGCTTGGCTGTTGTCTTCAGTGCGACAGTGGGACCACAGAGCCTGGAGGGACAAAGGACACTAGCCCAAGACAGTATTTCTCAGATGGTAGCCTCACGGTGCAGAGCCTGGCAGAATGTGTGTGGTCTCAGGCACATCCTGTTATAGAACAGGGTCACCATCCACAAGGTGGCCAGTCCCTCTCCCAGCCAGGGCGCCTGTTCCCAGCTGTGAGCGATGACTGTTTGGCTAGCCTCGGTCACCTTGTCCAGGAAGCAACACAGCCGTTTCATCCCAGTGAAATTGGGACTAACACAGGACTCAGGAGCGTTGCCTGGGCTGCGGGCAGCAAGGCTGGGCTGCCCTCACTCGCTCCCCGGCTCCAAGCTGAGCCACCATCTCAGAAGACAGAGAGTCACCAGAGGGAGGGAAAAGAGCCTCCACATAGAGCACCGCACAGAGCTAGGCTCGGGCAGCGCCTTCTCAAGCTCCCAGTGGCCCTGCAACGGGCACGACTGTCTGACTTCGGTTTCCCCAGGAGCAGGCCCTGCAAGGAGGATCTGAGTGCACTTGGGTGATCTGGGGATGATGCAGCTGAGAAATGTAGCCAGTGGAGGCGTGGGGCGAAGCAGGGAGGCCAGCCAGCGAGGGCGTCCCGACCAGCCACCGGTGGGCACCTGGCACTCCATGCCCCAGGGGGCAGGGGCGACCAGAAGCCTCAAAGCTGCTGCACAGAGGTGAGAGGGCTAGGGTGCTGATGCAGGAGGTGGTTGAAATAGATGGCGAATGTTTAAACTTTTTGAAGTTTTTTACGGTAAAAGACATAACATCGTAAGTTCACCTCAAAGCCCTCCCTCGCCCCTCTGACACACTTATCCCACTGTTCTTGCCACTCTGCAGCAGCCCTGAAAGTCTTCTTTGATGAGAAAGACTGAAAGTCTTTCCAAGATGTGGTGAAAACTACGGTGAATGCTGCTGCCAGGTACCATGAACCAGGCAGTCTCAGAAAAGCATGGCCCCGGGTCCTTGTCCACCTTATTCACTGGCTCTGGCACTAGGTAACTCCTCGCTCCTCCCCAAGATCTAAATGACCAAGACCAGTAACTCAAGATATCCAGGAAGCCTCACAAGAGTATCTGAAAACATTCATAGAAGAGGACATTCAGAACTGCTCCAGAAAGTACCGAGAACGGGACGGGCCAGCGGCAGTGATGCCCTGCTGTAATTCCAGCACTTGGGAAGTGGGAGCAGAAGGACTGCCACAAGCTGGAGGCCAACCTGGTTACAAAGTCAGTTCAAGGCCAGCCTGAACTATATGAGACTATCTCAAACAAACAAAATGTGGCAAGAACAATGGGACAAACACGTTCACAGAGGGAGGGTGCATTTGGAAGAGGAATGGTGGCAATGTGGCTTTTATTGTGATAGATATTTTAAAGCTGGGCATGGTGGTGCACAGTTATAATTCCAGCACTTGGGAGGCTGAGGTAGGAGGATTTCTGTGAGTTCAAGGCCAATCTGGGCTGCAAAGTGAGCTCAAGGCCAGCCTGAGTTGCATAGTGAGACCTTGCCTCAAAAAGACTAACAATAATAATAATAATAATAATAGTCTAAATATTCACCATATATTTCCAATATACCTCATATAGCATCACACTTATGAAGTGATTTAGATCTGTCTTAATTAAGCTACAGCATCAACAACTACTGGGTGGGATAGACAGCCTACAGGATAACCCAGTGGTGGCAAACCTACGGCACATGTGCCACAGCAGGCTGTTGCAGTCACTGAAAGTTCTAAAAGGTTCACCATCACTGCTATGATCAAAAGTCATAATACAAACAGGAAACTTTTTTCAACCCAGAAAATGCAGAAGTGCAGAACATGCACAAATCTATAGCTCTTTGCATTTTACGAGGTGCATACTCTCCTGTCCTCTCCGGGGTCCCCTCCCACTCTCTAGCCTTAGAGGCCTAGCTCTGGGACCCCTCAAAAAAAAAAAAAAATTCTGAGGCTATAGAACCAGACATGTGGCCCAAACTCTCTGGGCCACTTCCTTATTCTCCAGTGCAACACCAGCCTCCCCTTTTCAGACAGCAGTGGGGACCCCTGGGGTACAGACCCAGGGTGTTTCCTCCTAGCAGCTGGAGCTGCCCTATCTCATGGGGAGGCGCTGGGGACTCTCTGTCACCGGGAGCAGCCTGTGGGGGTTGCAGGAAGTGGACCCATAGAAACATGTTCCCAACATCATGACCCCAAAGCACCCACCTGCCTACTCCCCTGCATGCCTGGCTCAGCGAGTGTGGCCAGAACCAGCCTGTCTCCTTGGCCCAGCCCTGGTTTGGCTCAAAGAAACACACTGAAGATGGCCATTCACGTCC
>PVKN010016046.1:0-18121 GCA_004027915.1 Capromys pilorides
AAAAAAAAAAAAAAAAAAAAAAAAGTATAACATTTATGATAGCATTTAAAACCATCAAAAACCTAAGGGAAATTTTAGCAAAAGATGTTCAATACTTTTGGTAAAATATCTTAAAGCTCTTCTGAGAGAAAACTTCATGATAGTGAGCAAGAACACTCACCATTTTAAAAGTCAGTTCCCCCTAAGTGGAGCTATCAATTTCACAAAAGTCACAACAGGATTTAGAAAGACCTTGAGCACTTTCTAAAAGTTACATAGATTTCCCAAAGGTCCATCTAGCCAAGGTCTTAAAGATGAAACACAAGAGTTGGAAGATTTGTTCTGCTCTATGCAGGTGTGGAGTCTTATGATTAAACTGCAGTCAGGGTGACTCTCATTGTCATACATGGGTAGATACATGGAGGTGGATGTCACTGGTGTTTTCCAAAACGTGGGTATCCTCCCTTCCCAGGCATGTGGCAGGCAGCATGTCATAGCCCTTGCAGGTGGGTGGAGCCCTCTGACTGGTTCTGGCAAATGAACTTTAAGAAGGGAATGCTGAGTGAGGTTTTCAGGCCATCAACTATTTGTACCCTATGGTCTCTGGATGGAGCTCAGCGCTCCCAGTAGCACCAACAGTTGACTTTAGGAAGGTCAGTTGTCCTGTGTCAGCCTCTCCTGCAGTGGCAGGAACCTAATAATGAAGAAGAAATAATTTTATTTCATTTATCCATGAAATGGTGAGATTGCCTGTTACCCAAATAAAGCACATCCTATTCATTTCTAACATGCAAACAGACCAAAGGAACAAAACAATGACTAGGAAGGGCTGGCCAGAAAGCTCAGCAGACTAAAGCACCTGCCTAAGCAGACATAGAGGTCAGGGTTCAATCCCTGGTGTGCAGTGCTGGCCCCACCCCCAGGGCACGCTGAGACAGCAATTAAGACTGGCCATAGTGACATGCACCTATAATCCCAGTGCTTGGGAGGCTAAAAACAGGAGGATCACTACAAGTCTGATCTGCGTAGTAAGATCCTGTAGACCTGTACTAAATACATCTAAAAAAAGAATGACTAAGAAGATCTTACCACATGTGAGCAATAAATTTTTCAATGAAAAGGAAAACTGAAGAATAACAGGAAAAGATAGCGTGGGTACTACTGGATATCTGTCTGAGGGAAACCTCCAACTAATCCCTATCTTATACCACCTACTGAAATCGATCCGAGGTGAATTATCAACCACCTAGCGTAAAATTGTACAGAGCTGCTAGAAAAAATCATGAGAGAATTCTTCCTGACTCAGGAAAACATTTTCTATCTAAGAAACAACAATCATTGGCCACCAAGAAAAAAGATCATTAAATTGTATTAAAGTTCACAAGAAAAGGCATTTTTTTAAAAGAGGAAATATCTAAATTTAAATGCCAGTTTTCTCTGGATGATTACATGATGGGCTGGATTTATTTTCTTAAATTGGGTTATCTTTTTTCCCCAAAATATTCTATGATAAATAAATAAATAAATAAATAAATAAATAAATAAATAAATAAATAAATTTACTAGGTCCCCTTTAAGTTTCTAATCAAGAAGAGGCAACCTAAAATTTTGCTGATCCTTCTCTTACCTGGTCATTTGCCCAGAAGAAAGATATCCTAACCATCTGATGCATAAGCAGCAGTGGGACGTGGCAGTCACAGTACCCTTTTCTGTATCTCTTGTCTGATGAAGTCCTAGAACGTTACTTTGCTACTATTTTAAGGCCTTTCCTACATGTTTAAGGCCTTTCTGTCTTAGATTCATGGTTCCTTTTCCTGGAAAGAGGTAACCTCGGGAAGACTCATCCTCTCCCCGTCTGCTATTTCTTGCCTCCCTTCTCCGGCAGAGCCTTTTGACCCCAGCACCTGGTGACATGGATCAGACATGACAATGTCCATCCACTTAGCTTCCTAGTGATGGACATTGGACCCGTCCCTTCTCCTTTGTACCCTCCCAGGCTCTTTGTAAAATCTTTATTAGACACACATTTGACTCTGAGTAGTCTGAATATAAAAGCCTATTAAGATCTAAAGCACATGGAAGGATAATTATCTTTGGTTTGGGTTTCTATAGTTGTACCACCTCTCATTGATCCATTACACATTTTCTGGTCACAAGTAGTAACTTCATCATCGACCAGCCATGGCTCCTGAAGTCCTGAGAATTTATCACCTAAACTCTAGCGTCTGACAAAACACAGAGCAGGGTGTGAAGGAGGAGAGGTAAACAAGCAGTCACTGGGCAGAGATGCCAGGCCCTGCAGACAACTGAGCCAGAGATGGGTTCAAAGTCACTGAAGGCTTCCCAATGGTTAGAAAGAAGGATCTGGAGAAAGAGCAGAAGCTAACAGTGACTGCGCCTATTATCTCTGTTAGTATCTACTGAACATTTACTGTTTACCAGAACCTGAGTTCAGTGAGATACTTTATGTATGGAAACTAACCGGATAGTCCCAGCAACCTTAGGACACACAGTGCATTTTCCCTTTGTGGAAGATGAGGAAATTGAACCTTGGACAAGGCTAGGTAATTTGCCCAAGTCATGTGGTGAGAAGGAAGTTGTGTTAAGTTGGGAACCCAGCCCATCCTCTTTACTTCTCTGACAGTAACTATTGCTCTAGGCCTTGATGGTGATTAGCCTACATCTTACTGAGATAGCTCATCTCAACTTCACACCCTTGAGGGGCAAAGCAGGAACCAAGACTTCTAAACGCATTTTTATCTGGCATCTGTTTCTTTAGGATGCCTTCCTGTGTTTGAGTCTGAGGTGAGGACAGGCATGCTCTTGCGTGATGTGCTGTCCTGAGCCATGTGAGGTCACGCACACCCATATCTCTCAGCCCTTTGCCCATAGCTACTGTCCCTGGGCCAGTGTGCCTTCCCTCCCCTGTGCTGCCTGTCTGTGCCCCCAGGGGGAGGTGTGGGGACATATCCAAGCGGACCCGGCTTCCAGCTGTTTCTCAGATGCTGGTGCTGAAAGCTACCGCCAAGAGCATCTCTCAGCAGGCCACATGTTCAACTGCCAGCGTGTTGTAGGAGTGACCCTCATGTCAACAAGTCTCCAGGCCCTGAGCCTGCTCACCAGCACGGAGCCACCGTGTCACAACAGGAAAAGGATGTCACAGTGATGAGTGCTCCCGTAAGAAACTTTGATTAAGTTTCTACATCAGATTCTATAAATGGGAGAAAGTGTCACGAAGAGCCAGCGCCTCGCGGATGCTGAAAGATCAAAGGTGGAGTTAGGCAAATCTGGTTGTGAACATTGGCTCTGCCCCTCCCAGCTGTGTGACCTGAGGCAAACGATTTACCTTCTCCGAGCATCAGTTGCATCTGGAAAGCAGATTGTCTCCCAGCTTGCTTAGGAGGATGATGAAATACAGCGATGTTACATGATTAACAGAGCCTGGTCCGCACAAAACACCAAATAAATGGTATTCATTTTTTTACTTCGAGATTAGTTTTGCACATTAATAAGCACCGACTTAAAATGACTTTTCTCTCCTGCTGGGATAGGCCTGTATGCCCCTGGCTCTGCACCAACCCATCAGCTGCTTCGTCCGGGCTTCGTCCAACGCCCATTCGGTGGATCGCAGAATTGGGGACCTGGCAGGCCTGAGGCCAAAAGCTTAACGTCCCCACCTCAAGAGGTGTGGCACTGGGAAAGTCATTAGAAATAGTTAAACTCACAGCAACTGGCAAGGAGGGAGGATCTGGAGAATGGACTCACTCCGTGCCTCAGTTTCCCTGTCTGCTGGCACTACTGACCTTCACAGGTGACACACTGATGTCCCCCGGTGAGTTTTATCCCTGTGCAAATACCGGCAACTCCTAGTTCTTCAGAGTCAGGAAACCTTCCACATCTGATGCTACTTTCTGGGGTGTTGATTTGTTAGGCTAACTCAGGTTTCCTGGCCATAGCTTGTTACACGCCCACGCACGCACACACCACGCACGCACCATGTACCCACGCAAGCACACACGCACGCACCCTAAGCCCAGTTCCCAGCCTCATTCCAGCCAGAACTCCCAGCCCTTCCAGGAGGAAGTGTCTTCTCCTAACAGGGCTCCAGTCCATCTCCAGCGAAAGCTGCTGGACGTGTTCAGAAGAAAGATCTTTCATTCTTCACAGCTTTGGGAGAATCATTCTTTTGTGCACTCGGGGAAGAAAAAGTTGGCAAAGAAACAGCTTTCCTCCCCCGGAGGGAAAACTTGCTAAGGTCGCCATCTAGTGGTACTATGTCTACACTGAAACGTAAAAGGGAATCTAGATCCTCAAAGCTCAGATCCAGTCCCCAGACTGTATCGATTAATGGAAATGTTGTACACAGAGAGCTTGTGAACGTCAAGACTAGAACCCAGATCTACTGACCTTTATTATTATTATTATTATTATTATTATTATTATTATTATTATTTGTATTTAGTACAAGGTCTACAGGGTCTCACTAAGTAGATCGAACTCGTAGTGATCCTCCTGTTTTCAGTCTCCCAAGAGTTGGGATTGCATGCATGCACCTCCACGCCCAGTCTCAATCGCTGTCTTAGGGCACCCCAGGGGTGGGGCCAGCACGGCGGGCTCGGGGATCGAACCCCAGCCGCTACACTCAGCCTAAGCAAGTGCTTTAGTGCGCTGAGCTATCTGACTGGCCTTTCTACTGAATAATTCAGCACTCTCTGACGCACAGCTCCCCCTC
The DNA here is from genome assembly GCA_004027915.1 of Capromys pilorides. Classification (NCBI taxonomy): domain Eukaryota; kingdom Metazoa; phylum Chordata; class Mammalia; order Rodentia; family Capromyidae; genus Capromys; species Capromys pilorides. The sequence goes on from PVKN010016046.1 coordinate 4,712, forward strand.
AGATCCAACCATGTGCCTACCCCCAACCTTCAGTCTGAAAATTATTGAATATTGGAGGCTGGGAGGGTCAGGACTGATTTCATGAATCGCATTTCCGCCTACGCTCTTTTTTTTTTTTTTTTTTTTTTTTTTTTTTTTTTTTTTTTTTTTTTTATCAACTTCATAGGAGGCAGAAATGAAAGATCAGAGGCATTTTCACCTGGCAACCGGATAAAGGACTCACAAAGATAAGGCAGCAGCTCAGAACCCAGAGCAAGAACACACGGGTTGATCAATCAGGAACTGAAAGTTCTGACTCGTGCTTCCAGCCTCCGGCGGTGAAGCTCGCTTTAGTCTCTGCACCAGCCAGAAGCAGTTGACCAGATAGTGGAGAATACTCTGTTTGGAGTTTTTTGGATCTCACCAATACAAGGTTCAGTGAATTAAGTATAGAAACCTCCTCATTAGTTATATGCAAGGTTTGAAAAATCAACTGTTGGGTAAGTCGAACCACATGACAAAGCTCAAAGTCACTTCCACCTCTCCTATTTGCATATCGCTTTGCAGCTTGCTACATGCCTTAATGTACATAAATTATTTAATCTTTACAAATGCCATACGGTTGGAAGTATTAGTCATTACCAATGAGGAAATATAGGCTCAGAGAAGTTAGGCAATTTTCCTGAGGTCACATAACCGTGGACGGCAGCACCAAGACTTGAAAGAAGGGTGGAAACTTAATATGTAATCCGCTGTGGTCGAGGTGGGGTCCTAAGTGCTTCTGAAGAAACTCTGTGGTTTCTCTCCGTGGGGAGCAGTAACCAATCAGTCACTCCTTGTTCTTCCAGCCTGACATCTGCAGAAGCTACCCCACCCCCACCTTCCTGCGGCCACCACGCCCTGCTGCAAGCTGCTTCAATGCCGGCCGTGCTGGAAAAGTCAAATGAGATACGTTGCCTTGGAAAACGTTTCCACATAGTACATTCTGTTCTCCGAGGCACTGACACAGCTGGATCACTTAGCGTTTAGAGGCCATGCACCCGAGTCTACAGGAGGGCTGTGTGTGGGTTGTCAGCTCACCCCCTTCCAAATAACTCTTCTGAGGGATCGGACTGGGGAGATAGCTCGGCGACATAAGTGCCTGCCTGGTGAGTGCAAGGTCCCGAGTTCCGTCCTTGGTACCGCTTACCATGCCAGTCCCAGAACCTCCGGCGCATCATGCTGACCTGAAGCCACGTGGTAGAGCACACCTGTAATCCCAGTGCAGGGGAGGCTGAGACAGGAGGATCACTATGAGTCTGAGCTGCGCAGGGAGACTGTCTCAAAAACAAGACAAACGACAACAAAATAACTCTTCTGAAAATATCTCAATGCAGAGAATTTTCTTTGCGTTCTTGTTTGTACTGATCTCCACGGCAGCATTCTCCACTCTGGCCATCCGTCCCGAAGCCAGATCCTCGGATCACCCGGTCTCCTGCATCTCACCTTTCTCCAAGGGGATTCCCCAGCCTCCTGCCTTTATACTGACGATTCCGGAGCTGACAGCTTCCTCTGCACTTCGGCCTCATACCCGGCTTCCAGTCAACACCTGCCGTGTGCTACCGCCACGCGCACGACCAAACTCCCGGTTCCTCCCAGCCTCGGACGCCTTTTTTCACAACCTTTCCCATCTCAAGAAATGGAAATTCTATTGTCCACTTTCCCAGCCCCAAACTGCAGTCGTCCCTGGGCTTGTCTCTCTCTCGCCACCTCTAGCCAACCCATCTGTGAATTGCACCAGCTCTGCCTTCCGACGGCTCTAGAATGTCCTAGTTTTTACCACCCAGACGCCTCCACTTGAGCTACTATAACAGATCTGATTTCATCTCTGTACCGCAGCCGGGGTGGTCTTCTTAGGACGTAAATCAGAACACAAGGCCCTGTGGCACAGACTGCTATAGGAGATGCTGCCTGGCCTCTTCCAGGATCCAGCTCCTCCCCCTAACCTCCTACCATTCGCCCTTCCCAGCCCCTGCCATGTTGTTGCTCTCTGCCTCCCCCACTAGAAACATGAGCAATGGCAGAGCAGGGAACTTCATTTAATTCTATGCGGTAGGACAGTGTTGCGGCAAGTTCTGGGGCATAGAAGCTGAGCAGTAAATCTTCATGGAAAACCACGGGCCCTTCCCTCGGCCTCATTCATTCATTGATTCTCTCAGTTGAGAGCCTGACCCGTTTCCTAGTCCAGCCTGCTCATACTGCACCCATGGCCCCTGGGGTTCACACTGCTTCTTCCCACTTCAGCATAAGGGCTGACATGGGCATTGCCCCAGGCTCCTGGCTTCATCTTTAAGGTTGTTCTCAGTATCTAGGATAGCTTCCCATAGGCAATTCTGACCTTCTGCACCTCCTGTGGCACCAGACAGTAGAGGCCCTGAGGACGTGCCAGATGTGCCCAGGCGTCAGCCGAGGCCACATGGGGTGCTAATGCTTCTGAATAGGGACAGACAGCTCAACAGTTACCAGATCTCCTTTCTCCCAAGTCCACACAACATCACCCAGGCCTCAGACACAACTGCGAAGCTTAAGGGGAAAAACAGGGAAAGGAAAGAACTGAAATAGAAAGAGAAAAGAATAAGGTTTTGGGGAAAGCGTCAACTGAAACATCAAGATACAGGTTTTTAGACTGAGGTGATAACTTTAGAGAAGATAGTAGCTTTCGGTCTGGAGCCTCATTGCTGACTTTCCTAAGAGGCCCTTCGTACCTAGGCTATTAACAGCCCTTCAGGCCCTATAACCTTTGGGCCAGCTGGTGTGGTAGTCCAAGTCTGTAATCCCAGAGCTGAGGAGGCAGAGGCAGGAAGATCACTATGAGTCTGAATGGCATAGCGAGACCCGAAACCAAAAAAAAAAAAAAAAATTATTTAGCAGAATATTTGAACTCTTTATTAAAAATATAGACAATTTCATATATGTGACAAATATTTCTTTAAAAAAAAATACAATTCCTGGCCAAGAGAGAGAATCAGGACAGGTCTCACACTTCACACTTAAAGGCTCTACACCCTGACACAAAGTCTCTGTCACTGCACAGAACAGCCCAGGTTCCTCACGGCTGTCTGCCTGCAGCTGAGCATCCCCCAGCACTGCCCTGGGAGAGAACTACAGGACAGCGGCCTGTTCATGCTGGCTCACAGACGCCAGGCAGAGCGGCGGCCCCGGCACTGCAAGAGCGGGTGTGTGTGAGCCAGGTGCGCCACGCCTCACACCTCGACCCTCCCTTCCTGCATCTCCTCTGACCCCTCTCCAGCAGTCATCACCTCCCATCCTCACCCAGGTCCACCCACATCCCCTTGGAGTAGGCCTGGTGCTAGCAAAGCCGGGCTGCTCATTTTCCTCCATGCGTACGACTTTCCAGCCAGGTTCTGCACGTGTGCGTTCCCAGAGTGTAGGAAGCCCTACAACTGCCCTTGCAAAGCCACCTGTCTATGCTTTGATGCCACAGTGGTCTTTCTATGCCACTGTCCACACAGCCCTGCCTTGCCTTTGAGTCTCTGCCTACACTCTGCCTTACCTCTCTCCCTTCCCTGTGCCCTGGTGAATCTGGCAAGGTCATCCCCATCTATAGATGCCACCTTTAGTATTACCTCCAACTCCCAACCTATTATCAGCCCCCTCCTGCAGCCATTCTGAGAACACCGTGGGCTTCTTTTTCATGCACTCAAATGCATTTAATAAATCACTTGTAGAATTATTTGTTTCATATCTGTCACGCATGACTAGACCAGAGGCTGTCAGGGGCCCAGGACATGTGTATCTTTCTCCTGCCACACTCTCCAGTGTATTCCAAGAAAGCTTTATCAGTCTGGCAATGTTTCCTCATTTACAAATGGCAATAATGCCCACTTCACAGGATTGCTGTGAGGAGGAATTCAGCTGATCTATCTAAGAGCCTTTGCATGTTGTCTTGTATACAGTAGACAATAAATGTTTGCTGAATGACTTTAAGCACTATAGCTTCTCAGATGCCACCTTTTTAAGTGGGTCTAAAAGGAGGACTACATTAGTAATTAGCACCTGTGAAGGTGTTTCTTTTATTAGATGATTAATGCAACTTGAGTGTTGAGGCTAAGGTATTATTAACACAAGTGTTGATTGGCACTTGCTGCACATGGAAGGTGCCTCATGCCAGACCAGGACAGAGAGAAGTGTTGTCCTGGGGTATGAGTTCACCCTGAGATAGAGACATACGGAGCCTGGAGCTGTCTATGCCTGGCCCTGGTGTACAGATAAAGATGCAGTGGTGTGTGCAGCATCGTGGCTTCAAAATACAGCCCAGGACTCCAAAAACAAAGTCTCTCCTTCACTCTTTCTTGGCAAGGTTATAGGCAGTATGAGCAATCAAAGCAAAGCAATAAACAAGGCTAGAAAGACATGGCGTCCGGACATCGTTAGTCCAACTCAGGAAATGGCAAGCTGGAATTCCCAGGGTGATGAAGACTGGGAAGCCCAGGAAGGTAATTAAGCCACTGATCAGCATGGCCACCAGGCAGGTGGGAGGGCTCGGGGAGAGAAGCCAAGAGGGGAGCAGTAGAACTGAGGAGCGCTGTCATTGAGAATGGAGCCAGAGAAAGAGTTGGGGAAAAGATTGGAGATAAGTAGAAATAAGCATTGAGAAACCACACAAAGCAAAGTGAGTGTGCAGTAGGTGCACTGCACAGAGAGGCCTGGGGGCGGGACAGGAGACAGGAGGGTGTGGAGCAGTACAATACAGGAAATACACTTCTAGCATGTGGCATCAGCAACAGAAACGGTTTTTTTTTTTTTTTCCTCCCAGAACAGGGGATTGAACTCAGGCCTTGTGCTTGCCAGGCAAGCACTTATTCTACTGAGATATTGCCCCAGCCCCTTATGGTTATAAATATTGACATCAGTCTTTTTTTTAATGAGCATAATAGATTTATTGGGGGGGGAGAAAGCTCCTGTCTAAGAGAGCAACAGGATGTGGGTCGCAAGTGGGTGGTCCCCTGGAAGCTGTCTTTTCTGGGGACTTTTATAGAGGAAAATTATGCAGTGAGGCATGTCTAAATTGATGGAGAACATGGGAACTCGTTTAGCTGGGCATGAGGTCGGACAAAACTATGGTCAACCAATGGGATTATAAGCACCGTTGCTCAGGTAAAGTTAATTAAATCCAGTACCGAATGGGAAAGCAAGTCATGGAGCAAGCAGGCAAGAATACTGAACAATGGTAATATCACTGCCTGAAGAAGATGGGGAGGAATTAGAGGTATAGGTGGGTTCCTGTGAAGAAAACTCCATAAGAAATGTGACTCTTATTTTTAATGGCAATAAAGACAACGAATAATAAATAAGTAATACAATAACCTGGAAAAGCAATCTACGCAGGCCACTGAAAAATATAGAGAAAAAGACAGAAATAACAACCAAACAAAATTGGAGCTGAGAGCTGAGGAGAGGAGAGTTACTTGTGACTGCTGTTAATGATGGACCAATAGCACTGGTTGAATGAACTGTGATGTAGATAATACAATTTTTAAATACCAAAGAGGAGGTGAGAGCGTTTCAGCCACTCATGATTTTTTTGTGAATCTGAATTTTTTTCAAAATCCCACCTTTATTTTTATATAACAAAAATAGAAAATAAAATTCCCCGAAGGAAACGTCCAAAATAAAATTGTTAAAGGGGAACATCAGCTTTACACACAGGAGACTTGGAAAGTAGGGCCTAGCAAGAATTTGTAGTGTGAAAGGGAAGTTTTCTTGTGATAGGTTGGGCACAGACTGTGACTCAGTGTCCAGCTGAGCATGGCAGAGATGTGCTTGGTCCAGAAGAATGACAGCCTTTCTCTTGTATCCCTGCCTACCACCATACCCTCCACCCCCGGTAGCTTTTGCTATTGCTAATCTCAGGGCCCAGGAGCTATCAGTGTCCCCCTCCCACAATACCCCAGTTCTCAGTCAGCAGGCGATTTGGATGTGCATATATCTTTCATATTTTCCAAACTTTCTAAATCGTCATGCCACATGCCAAAAATATAGTTTACCACCTTAACCATTTTAAGTGTGCTGTTCGGTAGTATCAAGCAAATTGATTCTGTCGTGTGGCACAGCCACCGCGCGCCTTCAGAAGTCTTTGCATCTTGCCAAACTGAAACTCTGAGTCCATTCGACAGTAATTCTCCAAGCCCCCTCCTCGAAATCTCTTGCAGTCATTACTGCATGCTCTGTCTCTGTGATTTTTGACTCTTCCACATGCCTCATTTAAATGGAATCATACAGGGCCGGCAAGATAGCTCAGCAGACAAAGCACCTGCTTAGGCAAGCTCAGGGACTGGGGCTCAATCCCCGGCACCGCATGCCATGCACACCCCATCCCTGGGCATGCTGAGCCAGCAACAGAGTCCAGGCATGGTGGCACATACCTGTAATCCCAGCGTTGAGGAGGCTGAAAACAGGAAGATCACTATGAGTCCAATCTGTGTAGTGAGACCCTGTACCAAATACATACATTTAACAAATAAATAAATAAAATCATGTAATATTTGGCTTTACTCTTCTTGCACACAGAAAGTCTTCAAGCTTCATCTATGTTGACGCATGTCTCAAAATGTCCTACTCTTTTAAGGCTAACAGCCCATTGCATGTGCATCCCTCATTTTGCTTCTTTATTCATTCTTCCCTGGACAGGTGGTTTGCTTCTAGGTTTTAGCAGTCATGAATAATGCTGCGGTGAATGTGGGTGTACAAACAGCTCTGCAACACCCTGCTTTCTGTTTAAATATTTTGAGGAACCACAGACAGTGCTCCATAATGCCATAGTGGCTGCTCCACACTGTCCACTCCTGCTGACAGTAATGACTGCACATCCTCACCACCTTGCACCTTCTCCGGTGTTTTATGGCGGTCATCCCAACGGGGCAGAGGTGGTATTCCATTGTAGCTTTGATTTGCATTTCCCTAATGGCTAGTGACATTGAGCGTCACCCCGCGCGTTTATTAGCCTTTATTTTTGACCTGCTGCCATCAACAAGAGTAATGGTGCATGTTGTACCTGTATGATCCTCCTTTGTGACACCTTGCACAGAACATGGACAATTAGGCACTGAGTAGGGTAAAGTAATAACACTACACAGTTCAGCACCTGAGCTTGGGATCTCAAACAGGCACATGAGCTTGTTCCACAGCTATAGGCCACTAGCAACATGATCCTGGGCAAGTTACACCCTTCTCTGAGTTTCCAGGTTTGTGCAGTGAGGAGCATGTACCACGGAGATGCTCTGAGGATTCACCGAGCTAGTGCAGAATGGCACACCTGAAGCACCCAAGACGTGCAAGCAGTTGAGGGTATGAATACCCCAAAGTCGTCATGCTCCATCCATCTTGGCAGCCACGCCATTGATGCAGTTGACCTTGGCAAAGGTTTTAACTTATTTTTATTTTCAAAATTATTGAAAAGTTAATTAGTGATATGGAAATATGTATCAAATGTACCCATCCTTATCCCCTTTATAAAAGAAAAAGAAAGCAAGCCAACACTGCCTTCCTATCATATTCCAGACCTATTTGTAGAGGTAAATCACTTTCATCTATTTTAATTTTCTTTACATTTGCATCTATTTTTAAACGGGCCTGTGCTGCTAGTGTTGACATGACATCTAAAACATTATGGTAAGTGAAGATTTAGTTCTCTGAACACCCCACTACCTCACTCTTTCCTCGAGTGTTATAACTTTACTTCAAATCAACGATTAGTATTTGCATCTTAGTAACTATGTGTATCTTGATTTTTCATTCACTGGTCAAGTTGTACATTATGTTTGTTTTCCTTTCCTGAATACTGGTTTTTGTTGCCTTATTTTTCATATGTTTGTTATTCTTTCTGCATTTTATTTTTTTACAATGCATATATTACACAGATTGTTAATATCACTTTCCAAATATTTAAGCCAGAAAGATATTTCTTTTGTCTTTTCCCCTGATGCTGCCCCTTCTGGAGCTGTTTGTACCTTAGCTCCTTGCACACTTTCTCTCAGAGACCTCTCTGGCTGTGTCCCTGTACTGTATGGTGAGCCTGAGACTCAAGCCTTGTCACCTCTACTTTCCTGATAGACAACCTGTTTCAGCAAACTGCAAGTTCCATTAATTCCTGAGGTTGGGTGAGACAGGGAATAACATTTTAGAGCTCTGATTTGCTTGATAATATTTTAACTCATCCCTCACATTAAGTTTTGGATAAAGCTGGATATAGAATTCCATTCTCTCTTAGGAGTTGAAGGGTATTATTATTGTTATTTTCTGTTAGTATCCAGTATTGCTACAGAAAAGTCAAATGTCATTCTGAATTCAATACTGGCTGTATATAAAACATTAAAATCTTTAGGAGCTTTGAAGATCCTCTTGCTCTAAAAGTGTGTGTGTGTGTGTGTGTGTGTGTGTGTGTGTGTGTAATCCAGTCTGCTGAGTATAAGATGAATCCTTCAACCTAGAGATTCATGGCCTTCTTTTTTGCCACATCTGTACTTGGTATAGGGTCTCCTTATGCAGCTCGGATCATAGTGATCCTCCTGTTTTCAACCTCCTCAGTGCTGCACTGCCATGCCCAGACTCATTCACCAGCTTAGTGCACCCAGGAGCCAGGCCGGCATGGCATGTGATGTCAGGTATCAAACTCCAGTTCCTGAGTTGGCCTAAGCAGGTGCTCAGTCTGCTGAGCTATTTTGCTGGCCTTCATAGCCTTTCATTCCAAAAATTTTTTTTATATTCCTTCCTCCTTTCCTCTGTTTTTCTGAAACTTTTAACCACATGTAATCTTGTAGGTTGATTCTCTATCATTTTCAACCCTAACATTGTACTGTTTCAATATAATTTTCTAATTTTCATATTTCAAGGTCCAGGAAATCTTTTGCTTCACTAATGAATTTGTTTCTATGGCAACTTTATGGATGGAGGCAATATTTTAATCTATCTCTTGGAAGGGTTTTAATTAGTTGAATCTGTCTATGCCTTAACTTTCATTTCCTTTCCATTTCTCTGCTTTTTACACTACCACGTCTTCTTCATTTACTCTTTCGTGTTGGTAGTTTCATCTAAAGGGGTCTTACCTTTTATAAGGAAGACCGAGGTATCATTCAGTTAGTTAGAAGTTCTGGGTTCATGGTGAGGGCTTAAACAATGCCCATTCCAGGCAGCCAATCAACTGACAAGCTGATTTGCATCAGCGAGCTCCAAAATATAAGGCACTGAGCTCCTTTTATTGGCTACATGGGCTGATGCAGAAAGGAATCTTCCAGTCTTTTGCGTGAAGTAGGATATAGGAGCTGGTGTACGCCTGGCTACCAGCCCTGTAAGAGGAGAGCTAGAGTCTCATTTGCAACTTGTTCATTTTCTAGATGGCCAAGCCCCTGTATGCTGCTGTCTCTGTCTTTTTTACCCAGTGAACAACGAAGTCTCCTGTCTACTTGGACTAGGAAGAAAGGTTCTCACCATCCAATTTCCCTGCTTTCTGAGTCTCATATACCCGTCTGCCGTAACTGTAGTAGTACCTGCCATCCCCACATCTCAGCCTTCTATACTACAATTCTTCCAAGGAAAATGCGTTGTTTCTCACTGGTACCCCCATTCCCGCACAGTCCTGTAAGTTATTGCTTCCTCCACTCTGATGTGTTGATTCCCACTTCTCCAGATATTTTTCATGCTATAAAATTGGTGAAAAAAAAAATTTTTTTAATGTATTCGGCACAGGGTCTACAGAGTCTATAGAGTCTCACTATGTAGATCGGACTCCTAGTACTTCTCCTGTTTTTAGCCTACCAAGAGCCAGGATTATAAGCTGAAATTTCTTATCAAATATCTCTCCTCTCTTTTCCTTCAGTCTTTGCCTGTTTCTACTTTTTGAACTGAAGTAAAATTCACATAACATTAAATTCAGCATTTTAATCTTTTAGAAGTGTTCAACGCTGAGTTGGCCAAATAGTTCAGCGAATTAAAACACCATAGTTGAGACTAGGCATGGTGGCATGTGCCTGCTCTTGGGAGGCTGTAAACAGGTGGATCACTACAAGTCTGATCTAGTAGTAAGACCCTGAACACCCTGTAGACCCTTCCCTAAAATACAAAAAAAAAAAAAAGTGTTCAGTGCTGTGATGACTAGCTCATCATGATGTGGTACACTCATCATCTCCATCTGGTTCCAAAGAAATTTTACCATCCCACAAGGAAGCCCTGTATCCACAAACAGCCATTCTCCATCCCACCTTCCTTCCTCACTCCTGGGGGCAAGTGATCTACATCCTGTCTAGAAATTTGCTTACTTTGGATTTTCTAATAAGTAAAATCATGCAATCAGACAACTTGTGTCTAGCCTTTCACTTAGTGTGAATGCTCTTGGAGATCTTCCATGTTGCAGTATTTATCAATACTTGATGCTTTATCATAGCTCAATTCATTAGATGTAAATATCATAGTTGATTAGCCACTCACGAGTCAATGAACTTTTTTCTATTTCTGTATTGATTTATGAGCATGAGAGATTAGAGTTGCAAAGAGGAAGTAATAGATGCCAGTGACTGGTCTAACTGATGTGTTACCCAAAGCAAGACTGCTGAGCACTAGTGTAATCTCCATCGTGCCAACCAGCCAGCAATCTGACTTTCATTTTTGCCTTTGTTTGAGAAATAAGCTCTGTTCCCATGGCTTATTAGAGTCATGATCTCATGATCAGATCTGGGCTATTTTATCCATGTCACAAATAAAAATGTTTTATTTGTGATTTCTTTGGTTAATTTTTAATTAGTTAAAGAAACTCCCCAAATGGGGTTTGAGAAGACAATCTCACATACAGCAGCATCTCAGCTCATGAATTTAATTTGTTCCATGATTGTGGTCATGAACAAAATTGGTTATGAACCAAATCAGATGTCAAGTTTCAAGGTAAATAGCATTCAGCCATTCTGAAATATATGTATTTTTAACCACAAAAAAATATGAAATAAAATAGCATAGTATAAAGAGAGAGAACACTAGCCTTGCTTGAGGCAACTTCTGGCATGGAGACCAGGCAGGTGGGTGGGGAGGAGGTGGATGAGTTTGGAGGGAGCGGTCCCTCCATAAGAACATTGGCAGATCTACTTCAGGGTTTTCCTCACTTCTTTGTCTCTTAGCTACAAAGCCAATTTTGATGAAAAATTAGTCTACTGTCACTCAAATTTCCTGCCTGTAGAACCCACTGGAAATGAGAGACCACACTGTGGTTCAACTCTACTGGATACAGTTATGTTAAGGTCGTAGCTCTCAAAGAAAGCTGGGAACTCATGAAAATGGTTTCCATAGTAGATTTTATCGCATCGCTGCCAGCCTCTTCCCTGCCTTCCTCTTCCTCAATGGATCTCCCCAACGAGTACCTTCTGCTGCTCACTCTGGAGCTCAGCACGTTCTTCCATCATCAGCTCTTCCTTCTGGTCCTCAACAAGCTCCAATATGTCTGCACCATCAATGCCCAGACCCATACTCTTGCCCATAAACACAATGTCCTCCACTTCCAGTGATCAGATCCTTCAAAGTCATGTTGAGTGATGCATTCTTGCATGCTTTTCTCCAGGCTGAGTTAATGGTTCAGTTTATGACATCTCCCAAGGTTTTGTCAATGAGGTTGATACAGTGGAGAACACTGAAATGTTTCTCCCAGAACTCTTTCAGAGATAAGGATGTCTTTGGTGCTATCAAAACATCTGGTGAAGAGCACCTTTGTGTACAGTACAGCCTCTGGAAGTTGTAGGTCACTTGCTGAACCATGGGTTGCATAAGAGGTGTTGCATTGATGGAGAGGAACTTTGCCTTTATTAATGAAGTCATCCTCAGCGTCATATCATCCACCAAGGCTAGAGGGTGTGGCAGTGTATTGTTCACCAGAAGAAGACACTTCTCTGATAGTTGGTTGTGAGAAAGATATTCCTTAAATGTGGGAGGGAACATGTTGGAAAGTCATTCCATGAACAATTGTCTTGTGATCCAGGCTTTCACACTGGCCCTCCACATGGCATGCAGGCTGGCCTTGTACACGTTCTATTCCTTAAATGCACCAGGAGTCTAGGAATGGGGCACCTACAGTGGCTTCATCTTCATTTTTCTGTGCTTGCATTTACACAAAGAAAAAAGGTCAGTCTGTCCTTCAAGGGCTTCTGCCCCAGCAGTTTCTTCTCCTCCTGCATGATACAGGTCTGTTTAGCATCGTCATCCAGAGGAGCCCCATTTCATCACAGTTGAACACTTGCTGAGTGACATCATAGCCTTCTGCCTTCATGAATTCTTTTCTTCTGGCTTCTATAGCAGCCTTGTCAGAACTAGAAACCTCTACAGGCTTTTAATTCATCACTTGTTCTACCCAGCAAGGGATTTTCTTGCAGTAAATCACTGTGTAGTTTCCTAGCTTCTTTACAGATCATAGCTTCATGAATGCTATTATCTCAAAGTGGTTTCTCATTCAACCACACTAACAACTGTTTTCTCCCCTTTTCCAGAACTTGTGTCCTCTACCTGGTTAACACTCTCACTCCTTCAGCCACCTCAGCTCCTTTTAAGGCATCTTTATTCTTCAAAACAGTCAATATTGGGGCCGGCGAGATAGCTCAGTGGTCTAAAGTGCCTGCTTAGGCAAGCTTAGGCAAGCATCAAGGACTCTGATTAAGTCCCTGGTACCACATGCCACACCAGCCATGAACCCAGGGCAGGCTGAGCTGATCACACACGCGCGCGTGCGCGCACACACACACACACACACACAGCCAATATTGTTGACTTCGCCATCTTGTACTCTGAGGTCAGATCAATTACATGAATCCATGTCATACTTCTCTACAATTTCCTCCTTTGATTCAATGACTCTTTTCTTCAAAACTTTCTTCTTTCCATATTGGAGCCATGCTGGATGGAATGCTGCTGTACAGTACTGTGTGTGCTACAGAGCACACGACAGCTTCACAGCATGTGTGCACAAAGCTGGCTATGACCACGACCTGGGGTACAGGAAGCCATGACTAACTGTCAAGAGAGGCGAAAACGGCCGTGATCTTGCTTGGCACCCAGCACAGAGTGTGTAAATGAAAGGAAAATATTGTCAATGAAAGGAAAATATTGTCAGTGAAAGGAAAATATTGATTTGTTCATGAACAGAAGCGTTCATGAACCGAGGCACTATACTAGTTTGGAATAGAATGACTGTTTGCCTATTAGACAAGTGTATTTTAACCTCAAGAATATTTATAATGAATTACATAGAACTTATAAAGTATTTCAAGCCCATAGAATAATAGTTTTGCTTTAAAGAATAATTCAAGGATAGATGGTACTTTAAGAGCATATAATCTCGCTCTGCAAATTTTCATACTTCATAGCCTAGAATTGGAGCCAAATAACTTTCAGACATGAATAACA
>PVKN010016047.1:0-11118 GCA_004027915.1 Capromys pilorides
GGGATCGGATGGATGGGCTGTCGCGCCTGGCGGGGAGGCCGAGGGGTCGGATGGAGGGGCTGCCGCGCCTGGTGGGGAGGCCGAGGGGTCGGATGGAGGGGCTGCCGTGCTTGGCGGGGAGGCTGAGGGGCTGGATGATGGGGCTGCCGAGCGTGGTGTGGAGGCCGAGGGGTCAGATGGAGGGGCTGCTGAGTGTGGCGGGGAGGCTGAGGCCCAGCGGCCTCCAGGGGAGGCTGATAAACTGGATGGGGCGGGGATGGAAGATTTAGAAGAAAGTGCTCCAGAGCCAGAGGGCAGTGCAAAAGATCCAGTTGGGGGCACCAATGAGCCCACAGTGGGGATAGAAGACCCCAGAGAAGAAGGTGGTGGTGTAGACGCCCCTGTGGAAGGACAGGAAGGACAGGATCGCAGCTGCCACGATGACTCCAGCGCAGCCTTTGGCGGGCGTCCGCAGACCCCTGTCAGCACGGTCACCCTGGAGCTGGAGAATGCCCTTGGCCAGTGCTGAGGCGTCATGGGCCCTGTGAGCACCCAGCAGGCTGGTGAGAAGTACTTCAAGGGCGAGGTCTGCAGCCAGCAGCTCTGCAGCGACCTCTTGTCCCTCGCTGACCCACAGTGACTGAGACGGAGGGGAAGCCTTCCCTGAGAGCTGGCCTTCAGGAAAGCCCAGGGAGGCTCCGCTAACCTGGGAGAACACGGGTAAAAGAAACACACTCGGCGTGCGACCGCACGTGCCGGGTGTGGAGACCCCTTCAGTCCTTGCTCCAGGCCAATGTGGCTGCAGGCGAGCTGTAGCATGGACATTCCCTTGCTCTGTAAGTAGACCGAGGGATCCCTGTGAATATTCCAGACCACAGAGACCACCCAGTCCACTGTACATAATGTTGCCTGCCACGAAGAGACTCAGGCAGGTCACGGCCGGGTGGACTTGGACTTCGAGATGCACAGTTCCGTTTTCCTCGGTGGAGATACCTCATCTGGTACTCTGATTCTTTTTTAATTTTTGGAGGAGGAGAGAGCAACAAATTTATATATATTTGTGTCTTAGAGCCTGAGAAAGGTTTATCGTGCATTATTTGAATCCTGTCAGTATCTTTCTTACCGGTGTTTTATTCCTCACCCTCAGTCTTGTGAAGCTGTAGACATGAAAGATAATTTGTCTTTTATTCTTTGCTGTTTGCAAAGGCAAATCATTTTAGCTTCTTCCTGCAGCCGTTTTGTGTGTACCAAGGCCTCGGGACCTAGTGTTTTTCTCAGTTATTTTTTTTTTTTTTTTTTTTTTTTTTTTTTTTTTTTTTTTTTTTTTGCGGAGCTGGGGATCAAACTCACGACCTTGCACTTGCCAGGCAGGCACTGGTGCCCCTGAGCTATCTCCCCAGCCCCAGGACCTAGTGTTTTTGTGTAAGCCTTTATACTCCGTGGATTGGCTTTTGTGACCCAAATCAACCCGTCGCCGCACTGTCTGTACCTGTGGTGGTTCTCCAGCAGAAGCATCACCGTCTGGGGTGTTTTAAAATTTCTTCTTTTCAGTGAGTCAGCGTGTGTTCAACAGCGAGTTTGTAAAACCTGAAGCTTTTCCCTGTATGTTCTATGCCTTTGCCTTTAAAGAAGGGGTGCAGCCATCGCCAGACCGGAGTTTTGCCTGTGGAGGTGGCTGGGCATCAGCAGAGACTGCCTTGCTGTAAATACGGAAGGCAGTGGGCAGCCTTTTGTCACTGCCACCTGCACTTCCCGCCTTAAGAGACAAGCGGCAGCAGGGCTCCCTGGGTGGCCAGGAGCTCCTGTCCTTAAACCTTCCCACTGCTAAGCATAATTTACCTGTTAGACTTTAACTGCATATCTCTTATATTTAAAAAAAAGTTCAAAAAACAAAAACGCTTTCTTTACAATCAACCCAAGCTGAACATGGACTCAGGTTCCCCGGCAGCCTTAATTTGTTTTGTTAGCTATGTCCCTGTCCCCTCCTGTCAGCCCCCCACCCGCATGCCAGAAGTCCCTTTGTGTTGAGCTGGTCAGGTCTCCTCTTCCTCACAAGCCACCTGTAGCTAGAGGTTTCCCGTGGCCTGTTCTGTGGCCCACCCATGCTCCCCTGCTTCCTGTCCCTCGCAGAACAGCTACTCCGTACTAACAAGTTTTTGGCCTTGAGTTGGCTGGGGAAAAAAAAAAAAGAAAAACCGTAAAAAATTAAAAATAAATCTTAAAGGAGATGTCTCAATAGAGTGAGCAAAAAATAAAGGCAGATCATTGAAGCAAACAAAATAGCTGCCAGGGCAGTTGTGCCGGAATCTTCTCAGAGCTGTAGGATGGGCTTGTGGGAGTGTGCTGAAGATGCAGGGGTGCGGGAGTCCAAGGAGAGCCGGAAGCCAGGAGGAAGTGTGCGCCAAAGCAGGGATCGTGGATCTGTCTCCAGATGCGCAGGGAAGTGCTGGTAGTGGGTCCCGGGAGGAAGCCCAGGGTGGAGAGGATGAGTTGAGTGGGCTGCTGTGGGCAGTGGGAAGAAGGCATCTTTTTGGTGGTGTGGTACTGAGGAAGCACAGCTGCGTACAAAACCCAAGGTTGGCACGCGTCCGGGGAACCGAGAGGCAGTGACATTTCCTCGGAAGGAACTGGAGCGGGGAGTCCGCGCCGAGGCAGTTGGGGAGGATTGTTTGAGCAGACCGTTAGTTACTGTGGCCGCATTGACCACTAGACCTGTTCAGAAGGCGCCTTGCCGAGAGGGGGGCGTTTTTCCAGCTTGACCCGAGTGGGAACCATTGAAATGCTGAACAATAGAGGAATGACGAGATCATGCATCCTTGGACTAGTATGCAACCGTTCAAAAAAACGATAATCATGAAGAGTTACATAGCAGTGTGGAGATATATTTACAGAATATTAAGTGGATAAAGCAGGACAAAATTATATTTATACTACAACTATAGCTTTTAAAATGTATACGCTTATAGTCAGAAGCTATTGTGGCAAAAAAGAAAAGCTGTTGTGTTGTTATGGGCTTATAGTTCAACTTTATTTTCTGAAGTTTCTCAAATATTCATGGTACTGGTGTTAACAGTGAATGATCACATCTCTGTTGTAAACATAATTTAAACTCATTATCAAACACTTGGAAAATACAGGAAAATGGAGGAAAAATAATAAATAATCCATATCTCCATTGTCCATATCTTCCATTGCCTGAAGGTGTAAACTCCTCGGTATCTTGTTCAGTTTTGTTTTTCTCCACAGGTTTATAGTAGTTATAACTGTGTCGAAATGCACACTGAAGATAGTTATTACTCTTGTGAAGTTTCATCTTAATTTTTAAAAATGTTCATTATAGTGATGTCCTGATAACAGAGTTTATTCTATATGTCTTCATGAAAAGCAAATAGGTGTCTAGAGGAACAATTAGAAAATACAGTAAAACTAGAGAAGAAAAATTCACCCATATTCCGAACACCCAAAACCACTGGGAACATACTGATTTGTTTGCTTCATCTTGTATAAGTGTGCAAGCTTGTAATTATATCAGTGTTAAATATCTGTGCCTGAAGTCTAACATGAAAAGAAATATGGAATGTGATTAAAACAGTCTTGGGGCTGGCCAAATAGCTCAGTGGATTAAAGCACCTGCAAACAAGTGCAGGTCCCAGGGGTTCAATCTCCAGTCTGCTATGCCGGCCCTCCCCCCCCCAGGGGCACACTGAGATGGCAGTTGAGACTGGGCATAGTGGCGCACGCCTGTAATCCTAGCTCTTGGGAGGCTGTAAATAGGCGGATCACTACGAGTCCGATCTAGTAGTGAGACTCTGAACACCCTGTGGACCCTTCCCTAAAAAATACAGAAAAAAAAAAGTTGTTATTGTGGGATTATAGTTAAATATTTTGTCACATTTCTTGGATATTATTTGGTGTTTTGGTAATAAATTTTATGTGTTTTTTTTATTCTAAAAACAATACATGCACATAGAAAGCTTGGACCCTGAGTAAGGCAGAAGATGTTTCACCCGTATTGCCAACAGGTACTGTTAACATCTTGATCTGTGCACTGGCTCATTAGAGTGTCAGTAAATGTCAAACATGAGACGAAACGTGGGGAACAACCGCGACACCGTTGTGTGTACGTACATCACGTGGTTGTAATTAAATATATTGTCTGTCTGGCTTTTATCACAGTGCATTGGTAGCTCACCTTTATTATATATACTGCCATTATACACGTGATACGTGTTCATTGTAGAAACCTTAAAGTTGTGAAAATATAGGAGAGAAATTTACCCATGTTTTTACTATCCAAAGACTGGTTAGCAGCCTTTTTTTTTAAATCTTGTTTCTGTGAACAGTTTTTTGATTTGTTAACATGTTTGTGGTCACTTTATCTGTAATTGTGTCAACAATAAAAATAAAATTAAAAGGAAGATATTTCTCAGTCTCTTTTATTGGTTCATTTTAAGTGTTTTGAGTTATCAAATATATACAATATATATATATTAAAGTTATAAATCCAAGACAGTACCTCTTTAGGCTTAAAAATGTGCTTGACATACAAATTTCACTTTTTTTTTTTTAACTCTATTTATACTATGGCTGGCTCAGCCTGCCCTGGGGTGGGGCTGGCACAGCATGTGGTGCTGGGAATCAAACCGAGGACCCTGTGGTTGCCTCAGCTTGCCTAAGCAGGCACTTTAGACCACTGAGCCATCTCGTCGGCCCACAAATTTCACTTTTTTTTTTTTATTTGCTTGCTTGTTTATGGCTGGCTCAGTCTACCCTGGTGGTGGGGCTGGCGCAGCATGTGGTGCCGGGGATCGAACCGCAGTCCCTGAAGTTGCCTGAGCTTTCCTAAGCAGGCGCTTTAGACCACTGAATCATCTCACCGGCCCCGTCACTTTTTTTTTTTTTGATGTTTGCAGATTTCAAATATTATTCCTGAAGGATCTCTTCCCATTACTTCCTGCATGGTTTTAACTGCAGTTGCAAGATTAAAACACCGACCTGGGCTAACGCCTTCCTTCCAGTAGTGCTTTCAAGTTTGCTAATAGCCACAAACATATTTCAGTTACTTGACCGGGCATTTTAAAATTAGAAATACAAGATTCTCTCAAAACAAAAGAGTCATGAATCCCTAACATGAAAGTACTACTATTAGGGTTTAGGATATCTGTGAGGGGTCCGCTCCTAACTGTTGCTGCAGCTAAGTGACATTTACCTTTAGGGGAGTCATTTTGGTCTACAAGTATTAACCCAACTTCACCATCAGGAACATGCCATAAAAATTAGTAGGTGATGGTCACAACTCGGGAGGCAGTTTCTGAGCACGCCTGTGCTTCCGTGATGGCCCTGCCCACCAGGGCACTGCTGGGGACCACAGTGGGGTACAGCGCACAGCTGTAGCTTCTGTACCCCTGGTTTTGTTGAACCCAGAGGAAACAGCCTCTGCTTCTTTCTGATCCCCCTGCATTGCATGATGGGATTTGGCTCTTTGGGTATAAAAGTTCTCAGAACCTAACATTTATTTCCACTGAGAGGAAAACCCGTTGAATTGTGATCATCTCTTGTGAGATGGTTTATTTTAGTCACAGCGTGGATGGTCATTTTTTTTTTTTTAAGATTGATTGATTGATTGATTTTATGGCTGGCTCAGCCTGTGCTGGTGGTGGGGCTGGCGCAGCATGTGGTGCCAGGGATCGAACCGCGGTCCCTGCAGTTGCCTAAGCTTTCCTAAGCAGGCGCTTTAGACCACTGAACCATCTCGCCGGCCCTGTCTTTTTTTTTTTTAAGGAACCCACCCCCTGTACTGGGGATTGAACTCAGGACCCTGCACTTGCCAGGAAGGCACTTATTCTACTGAGCTATCTCTCTAGCTACCTTGGATGGTCATTCTTTGAAAAGAGGCCTCAGCACAGGTCAAGGTGAGGAAGTTGGGCTTACCTTTTTTGTTTTTTTAATCACTATTGAGGGGCTGGGGAGATACCTCTGTGGCACAGGTGCCTACCTGGCAAGTGCAAGGTCGTGAGTTTGAACCCTGGTCCTACAAAAAAAAAAAAAAAAAAAAAAAAAATCACTATTGATTTGGTGCAGAGTCTCACTACACAGCTTGGACTCATCATAGTGATCCTCCTGTCTCAGCCTCCCCAGTGCTGGAATTACAGGTGTGTACCACCATGCCTGGTTTTGGTGGCTGGCTCAGTGTGCCCAGGGATGGGGCCAGCATGGTATGCAGTACCAGGTATCGAAACCAGGTCCTTGTGCTTGCCAGGCAGGTGCTTTGGTCGCTGAGCTACTTCCCCAGTCTGGTCCTATCTTAAGATCGGTTACCTGCAGTGTATCTTATACAAGGCAGTGGAAGGGGATGAAGTAGGTGACAGGTGGCACTGCCTGGCCAGCCCTTGCAGGCTTGAGGGATACATTCATGATCTCATGAAGAGAGAGTTAACTCTCCTGCAATATTTATTTCATGAGATTTTGACTTTTCCCTGGCATAACCCGGTTGGTACTCGTGGGTCTCCAGTATCCAAAATTCAAAAGATTAAGAAGAAATTAAGGCCACCTGGGTGGCCATGTAGCTCAGGGCTGGGTGTAGTGATGAGAAGACAGACCTGGGAGGGGGTAAGGCCATGTGGCCTGAGGGAAGCTGAGTTGCCAGTGTCCGATCCACTCCAGCGCCTTCTGGTGTGAATGTCTGTCCTTCCCATTACTATGGTGAATGCCAGAGGCAGTTTTACCCATTTATGTTGGCTTATGGTTCTAGAGGCTCCAGTGCAAGATCAAGTGGCCCCATCACTGTGGGCCTCTGGCTAGGCCAGCACTTGGCAGCGGCAGCGTGTGGTGGCAGGCTGCCCAGCGTGCACCAGGGAACAGAAGCAAGGCCAGGCCTGGGCCCCCCATCCCCCTCACAGGTTCGCGTGAGGATGTCCTGGCAGGCTCTGCTTCCTAACAGTGACTCTCTGGGACCTGCTCCAAGCCATCAGGGACATGGGTGGAAGGTGGCCCTCCAAGCCATGTGGCACATGAGTGTTGAATGCAAGCAACTCCCAACTGTGGTGGGGCAACAGGCCAGTGGGGAGCAGAAGCCAGTAGGCTGGCCAGCTTCTCCCCCAGGAAGGTGATGATGAGAAAGGAGGCAAGGCCGGCACCACACCCACCCTCCGGCCAGACCCCTGAGGCAGGCTGAAGGCACCAAACCCGTCATCCCAGGGCAGTGTTGTGTCCTCAGGGAAGGAGAGGTGCATCTAGATTTAGTCTGTTCCCCTGCTTACCTGCTTCTTGTCAACATCTGTGAGTCCACTGCATGCCTCACGTACTACTGCCACGCCATCGTAGATAGCAGGTGCTTGTAGTGACAATGCTGCATAACCAGCAACCATAAAACTGCACTGGCACATCCTGGGTGCTTCTGCCCACACCCCCAGCCTCGGCTGGGTGCCTGGTCCTCAAGGTCGCACCTCCTCGGCCCACCCCTGGAGGAGCACTTTACTAATTCTCTAGGGATTTCTTCAAACGAGTCAACCTGGCCTGCCTGGCTGCACAGGCAGGTATATGCAGCTCAGAGGTGCTTCAGATAATGCCCCGGGCGTGTCCTGCTCCCTGGAAGAAGAGTCTACCTCAGAACAATTCAATGAATTAATGGCTAGCCCCGCACCTAAGGACATACATGTGAGAATACTTAGGATGGGAATGAAGAGAAGCCTGAGAATTACTCTGAAATGGGCCCAGATAGTAAGGCAGACTGGCAGGAGAACGGGCGGAGGGAGAGCTGGGCTGAGCCGCTCAAGGCAGACCCCCGGGCATCCATGGGGAGGCCAGGCCAGGGCAGGTCCCCGAGCAGTTCTGACTTACATGGGTTGTGCTGTGAAGGAGGGTTCGTGGGTAAAAGCAAGCTTGCTTCTCCTTCCTCAGCACCCGAGCTTGCCACCCAGAGGCGGTGCCTTCCGGCTTCCTGTTCCGACTCTGTGTATACCAACGATGTCACCATGAACAGAATGCATAAACATATTTATCGCACACATTCCGGATGCCCTACACATTTTTTTTTTTTGTGTGTGTAACCGGGGTTCAAACTCACAACCTTGCACTTGCCAGGCAGGCATTTGTGCTACGGAGCTATCTCCCCAGCCCCTGCCCTACACATCTTGACTTCTTGATAAATTGCTTTGGTTACCAATGACGAATGGCTCCCCAAACCAGAAGGACATATTCTGTCTGGCTTATGAAGAGACAAGTGAGGGTGTGAACCAGAATCATCCTTGCAATTATTTCTCAGGTTTGGGAAAAACTAAAGTAACTGAATATAGCAGTGTGGAT
Organism: Capromys pilorides; assembly: GCA_004027915.1. Taxonomy (NCBI): domain Eukaryota; kingdom Metazoa; phylum Chordata; class Mammalia; order Rodentia; family Capromyidae; genus Capromys; species Capromys pilorides. The sequence goes on from PVKN010016047.1 coordinate 8,284, forward strand.
GCTGGTGTGTTGATGCACCTGCTGGTTGCATTAGATGTGGAGGGCAGTTTGGAAATCTGCCACAGTGGGGGCTGAGGAGATAGCGTGGCAGTCTAAGCTCCTGCCTGGCAAGCCTAAGGACTGGGGTCGATCTCTGGTACTGCATGCTGTGCTGGCCTCTAACTCTGGGTGTGCCATGCCAGGGGCAAAACCAAGGGTGTCAGTGCACAACTGTAATCACAACGCTGGGGAGGCTGAGACAGGAGGATCACTACGACCCAGAGCTATGCAGCGAGACCCTGCACTAAATAAAGAAGTAAATAAATAATTATTTTATTTTATTTATGTTGTGGCTGGCTCAGCCTGCTCTGGGGGTGGGGCTGGCACAGCACGTGGTGCTGGGGATTGAATCGAGGTCCCTGTGGTTGCCTAAGCAGGAGCTTTAGACCAGTGAGCCAGTTTGGGCGTGGTGGCACGCGCCTGCAATCCCAGCACTAGGTAGAGGTCAGGAGGATCACTGCCAATCTGGGCTGTGTAATGGGACCTTTCACAAAAGAAAGAAAGAAAGAAAAAAAAAAAAAAAAAGACCGGTGAGCTATCTCGCCAGCCCACAAGTAAATAAATAAATATATATATATATATATATTTTTTTTAAAAGAAAGAAATCTGCCAAAGTGCCACATGCTTGTCTGCTTCACCTTGGCCATTCTGCTTCAGGGAGTTTATCCTGCCAGTGGATGGCACGTGAGCAAAGTCACTGAAAGTCAAGGGTCTGCATTTGACATTGGTTATAGAGCAAAGGGCTGGTGTGACATCATTCCAATTTTTTTTTTTTTTTTTTTTTGTATCAGGGACTGGGCTCAGGACCTTGTACTTGCCAGGCAGGTACTTGAACTGCTGAGCTACATCCCCAGCCCTATCATCTGGATCTTAAATATCTCCCCTCAAACCTCCCATGCTAAAGGGCTGGTTATCAGCCTGTGACACTGGTGCGAGGCAGTGGAATCTTTAGGGGCAGGACCAAGCGCAAAGAAGGTAGGCCCTAGAAATGTGTCCTTGGAGGGGACACTGTGCCCTGGTGCCGGCCCCTCTTCCTGCTTCCTGGCTGCCCCAAGTGAGCGACTTTGTGTGAACACACGCTCCCCACCCGGATCTGCCTGGCCACAGACCCAGGCACAATGGAGGAGAGAGACGGTTGCCTGAAGTCTCTGAAACCAGCCGCCGAGGTTGACCTTTCTCTCCTTATTTACTTTGGACATTTTGTTACAACAGAACATAATGTAAGTCACCTGCAATTCCGTATTTCCGAAATACATCACGTTATGCTATGCACACCTATATATTCCTTTATTATTATTATTTATTATTATTTTTATTACTCAGGGTCAGACTCTTGCTATGTAGTTCAAGTTGGCCTTGAACTCACTATTGAGGCCAGGTTGGCATGGACTCTTGGGTGATCTTCCCTCAGGCACAGGAGCACTAAGATGACAGGTGTGTCACCATGGTCAGCTCTTGCTTTTAAACATTTGAATATTTTATATTTATGTTTCAGGTTAAAGTTACAACTATCCACTTGATATACAGTACAGTGATATAGATTATGTGAATTCATGTATGATTTCACAGATGTATACATTTACATGCATATGTATAATGTGCAAACATGTACACATGTGTTGCACACCATATGTATGTGCACATATACAGATGTATCAATGTATGTGTAATTACAAACACACATATATGTCTACATGTACATGCTTTCTGTATGTCGGGGAAGTAGGTCCTCTTACCTATTACAGAGTATGTTATTCCTGTTAAATCTATTTTTTTTTTTTTTTCCACGGGACCGGGGATTGAACTCAGGTCCTTGCTTTTGCCAAGCAAGGGCTTATTCTACTGAGCTATCTCCCTAGCCCCAGTGTATGTTATTCCTTAAATGATGAAGTTTTGCGAAAGAGCTTACTCGTGAGATGGCCAAGCATAACGAGCCAGGAAGTCGAGTCTCAAATCCACCTTCCCGTAGATAGAGTTCAGGAGTATTTAAGGACAGAGAAGCAGAGCTACCCGAGGTATTGGGAAAGGCAGCTGGAGGTGAACCGGTCTGTGGTTTGCACACGCGTAGTCAAACCTCAAGGCCCTCTGTTGGGCCTGTGTGTGATCTGGGGATGGCGGCTGGGTCCGCAGCTGCCCGAAGGTCATCCAGAGGAGAGGGTGCTTTCAACTCTACCGCTCTGCTGCCTGACATGCACCCTTTGAGATTTTATTTTTCAAATTTAATTGTGTGTGTGTGTGTGTGTGTGTGTGTATGTGTACAGAGTCTCACTATGCAGCTCGAACTCGAACTCGGCCTCCCCAGAGCTGGGATTAGAGGCGTGAGCCCCCAAGACTTGCTTGCCAGCTCAGCACCCCCGGGGTCTGGGCCAGCATGGCGGCATGTGGTGCAGGGATCAAAGCGGGCCCCGTCTTGCCTCAACAGGCACTTAGCCTGCTGAGCTATCTCGCCAGCCCATTAGTGATTTCACAGTCAACCTCAGGTCCTGAAAGCAAGGCTTGTTTCCAGCCTAGCATGTGTGGCTGCCTTTATGTGTGCAGAACAGGGTAAATATTTGGCGGGTAGAGCACAACTGGGCGCGAACCACTGTCTGTCTACTCTCCGAGGACTCAGCTCTTCCCGGCTTCACACACTCACCAGAGGGAGGCGCATCGCGCTCCCCCGCCCCACCGCTCGCCTGGCCGCAGGGGGCGTGGCCGGGTGGGCGCGCGCGGCTCAGTGCGCAGGCGCAGACGCAGACGCAGACGCTCCAGCGCGCACGACCACCGGTGCGCCCCGCGTCCCAGCCGCAGTGCTGT
>PVKN010016048.1:0-18109 GCA_004027915.1 Capromys pilorides
CATGCATATTTGAAAATGCCACATAAGAATAAAAGTTGTGCATTGTCCCCCTTTGGAGAGAAGAAAAGTTTATCATTCCAAATAATCATGATTTTAAACATTTTTTTAAAAATCCAAGAAACAAAGGATAATGAGACATGAGAGCTAAAGTGAAAATAAGATGGGATTAAAAAAAAATGCCACATGAAATGTAAAAAAATAATAATGATTCAAGTAACCAAAGGGCCAAAAAGTAAAAACTGATGTTTACAAGAGAACTGGTTCTCTGAAAGCTGATCAGATAACTGGTTAGGATTTATTGTGAATTATTTTAAATCTGATAATGGCATGGTGCTTTTAAAAAGTTTGTCTCCTTTTTTATATATAACTTTATTCATTTATGTTAGGGCTGGCTCAGCCTGCCATGGTGGTGGGGCTGGTGCAGCATGGAGTCTGGGATCGAACCGCAGTCCCTGTGGTTGCCTAAGCACTCGCTTTGGATCACTGAGCTATCTTGCCAGCCCCCCCCCACTTCTTTTTTTGTTTCCTTTAGAGATCCATAACAAAATCTTTATGGATGCTATGCTACCTGAGAGCTGAGTCTCAATTATATGCTGAGAGTGAAGGAGAAAAAAAACAAAGCAAAACAAAAATGCCACTTTAGGGGAAATTTAGTGGAGGTACAAATGAAACAGGATTGAAGACTTGAGTTAGTAATAGAAACCAGGCGGAGGCTACATAGGAATTATGTGATTCCCCCCATTTTTTTTTTTTTTAAAAAAAGCTTTATTTATTTATGTTATGGAGGGCTTAGCCTGCCCTGGGGGTGGGGCTGGTGCAGCATGTGGTGCCAGGGATCGAACTTAGTGCCGCTGAGCTATCTCACCAGCCCTTCCCCCATTTTTTAAAAAATCATTATTTGTTTGTCTATTTATTTGGTACAGGGTCTCACAATTTCCCCCATCTTTGTATGTTTTTTTTTTTTTTAATAAGATATAACATTCAATTTATTTCTTTCTCAAAAGAGTAATTCTTCAGTCCATTAAGATTCAGCTCCCCTTACATGGGCTTTGGTGGAGGTCGTGGGGCAGCACCAGCAGGTCTAAATCGGGGTGGAGGTGTTCGGTCCTTGCGGGCTTCACGAGATCGATTTCTGACCACTTTGCTGTGAATGGCACAACTAACACAGTAATGTAACTTCACATATAGCTTGGGAAGCACATAACCGTCGAAGACACTCGCTTCCGAAATGTCCCTGACGGCGGCGGCCTCCACTGTGTTCCGAATGACAAACTTCTTAATGGCCTTATCCTTGGGTACGCACCGGGCGCAGTTCTTGCAGCGAACAGGCTGCACGTGACCGCGGCCCTTTTTAGCACGACCGTTGTTCCTTCTTTTTTTCGTCATCTTGGAAAGCCCATCTTCGTATGTTTGAAATTTTGTTTAATAAATTGTTTTTTAGAAGAACGGGGCATCATACTCTGATTTCCTAGTACTTCTTCTTTGGTGATGAAAGGAGACTGGGCAGAAGGAAAGGCGAAGGGAAAGACAAGCCTGGCCCTTGCATGAGTAATTTGGAAGCGGACAGGGTGTAGGCTAGGGGACCAGAAGAGACAAAGGACAGCACAGGTGTGCGAGAAGAGAGAGAATGGGGAAGGGAAATGGGGCTATTGTTTTCTTCCTTCGCTTTCTGCCTTTTTTCATTTGCTGTTTATGAAAAATCATCCTGGGAACTTAGCAACAAAGATTCTCAGGCACCAAGCCACGAAATTCCAACATAGTCAGCAGGGTCCCCGAGCCGGCATTTTCCATGCATCCTAGGCGAGTGGGATGTCTAGGTCTCTCCAGGAGCTCCAGAACCTGGCCCCTGCAGCTCCTGCAAGTGGCTCAAGACATTTGTCACTGACTTTGATATTGCCAGACTGTGACCAAGCCACTCTGCCTGGCAAAGCCTCCACGACAGCCATCCAGTGACTCAAGGCAGGAAAAAATAAAGGTGATGGGAGATTATGCAAAGGAAGCTGGGTATTGATTTCTTCTAATGCATCCCTGGGAATATGCAAATGTGGAAGGTCTCTGGAGAAAGAAATTCAGCTCACTACAGCCTGAAAGCCACCTCCTTTAGGCCCCTCTAACAGGTTGCCTGATGATGTCTGATTCTACATTCACTCAACAGCCTTCTGATTTTTACTGAGGGGAAATTGAAAAACACTTAATGGCTACCACCAATGACATCATTCTCTTCATAGTGCTACCTTTTATCGACAATTTTAATAAATTGATCTTCTGCCTTGCGAGCATTCAGGTAGCCTTTATGCAGAAAAATTAGGTCAGTAAGCTCTGATTCCCCATCAGCAAATGACTGAATTGAAGGTTTAGGACTGGGTAAGGGCTGGAACTGCCCAAAGATTTTTATAGTTTATATCTAGATGTTCCCCCAAAGCCTCACAGTTATAGGTGGGTTTTTGGGAGGTGATTTGGGGCTTTTTAGGGTGTGATACTCATCAGCAAATTAGTGGACTTTTGAGTTATAGCTAAATGTGATGTTGACACTTGGCATGGTGGTACATACCTGTAACCCCAGCACTCAGGAGCCTGAAGCAGGAGGAATGCCTTGAGTTCAAGGTCACCCTGGGCTACATAGTGAGTTTAAACATAGCCTGAATTGGGCTGGTGAGATAGCTCAGTGGTTTAAAGAGCCTGCTGAGGCAAGCTTAGGCAACGGCAGGGACCACAGTTCGATCTCTGACACCACATGCTGCGCCAGCCCCATCCCCAGGGCAGGCTGAGCCAGCCATAATACAAATAAATAAATAAATAAATAAATGCAGCCATAATACAAATAAATAAATAAATAAATAAATAAAAGAAAGCCATAGCCTGAATTACAGATGAGGCATCTCAAAAAACAACTTAAACGTTACCTTGGGGGGTGAAATCAGGTCAGGTGAGGCGAGTCAATGGGGTACAGTCTGGAAGGGGTTCTCCTTCCCTCCTCCATTGATCTCTCAGCTTCCAGGGCCACACTCGGAGCTGCTTCTCCTTTGCCAGGCCTCTCTGCCGTGTCTCCATGCCTTGGAGCCAGCTGACTACTCACTGAAACTTCTACAAACTGTGAGCTAAATAAACCGTTCCTCCTTACAATTGTGAATGGTGGCAGGCAATCTGTCCCAGCAACAAGAAAGGAATTCAGATGAACAATAACCCTGGACCGAGGCATTGCTCTTTAGGGATAGCGACATGACGCTTTGCCTGTGCTTTCTTGGCCACGTGCCTCAGAACACAAGATCAGAAATGAGGCAGAAGCAGCCTGGCTCAGAAAGGTCAACGTGGCACAGTTTCTCTTATATGAGAAACCAACAAACCAAATAAATTAATTTAGATAAAGGAGAGGTGACGGGAAGCTGGAAGGCAGACTTTTGGAAAGGGAAAGGAAACTAGAGGAGGGGGGAAAATGGAGAAGGAAAGGTTACAAGATGGAAAATGAGGAAGATGTATTAAATGTGTGCACCACTCTGCCAAAACGACCATCACCATCCTATATCACTAACATGCTCTGATATGAAAATTAAAAAGGAAATTCTGACCAGCAGGCTGCCTGCCCTCTTCACTACAACCCTGTGATGCCGAGGCGGTGTAAGATCTTGAGCAGGTACAGCGGGCCAAGTTGAAGAAAGAAGCTTCGAAGCACACAAGGCCGTCCACAGGACCTGGGGCCTTTCTGCTGTTAAAGCTGTCACTAGATTCTCTAGTCTTTCTCTCTCATATGCAGTGGTAACAGGAAGGAGTGTGAAAAATTGGGCTAGCAGTGAAAAGTTAGACTTAGGCAGAGCATGGTGCCGCATGCCTATAACCCCAACACTCAGAAGGCTGAGGCAAGAAAGTTGCCATGAGTTCAAAGCCAGCCTGCATTGCATAATGAAACCCTGTTTCAAACCCCTGCAAAATACCCCCCCAAAGTCAGCTTCAGTTGTCCAGTTTAAAGCAGTCTCTTTCCTAGTCCCATCCCCCATCCTGCCCAATGACACCAGCTAGAAGTTAGAAGATTCCTGTCTGTAACCTATGTGGCACAACCCCATCCTTGAACTACAAACTCCCAGGGACTGCAGACATCCATGGAAGCAGGCATTGTCAGCTACCTATAAGGTTAGAAAGTCACATGGTGCTCTTACCAGGACCTCACTGAGGCATAGGCCACGTGGAGACAGACAGAGGGTGACCAGAGAGGCCTTTCAGTGAAGCCCAAGCACAAACTTCTCTGCATGGCACATTGGCCTGGGTGGCAGAAGTGACTGGCTCACTCCTCTGCTTCCTTTAAAGTTGGGAGAAAAAACAGTTGGGAGGTAGAGGCAGGGGTATCCCTGCAAGCTCAAGTCCAGCCTGGGCTGTAAAGTGAGTTCAAGGCCAGTCCAAACTACACAGTGAGACCAAGTCTCAAAAAGCAAGCAAATATTGGGGCCAGGCAGTTAGCTTAGTGGCACAAGCACCTGCCTGGTAAGTGCAAGGTCCTGAGTTCAATCCCCAGCACAATAAAAAAAAAAAAAAGAAAGAAAGAAAAAACCAGAGGGAAAAGAATGCAAGCACACAGGGCAGAGAGCATCAAGAATCTGGTGAAAATTGGGCAAATTGGGCTCAGGACAACTGAAAAAATCGGCAGAGTGCTTAGTGAGTGCAGCCACTAAGGAATTAGTGCAAGGAATTAGTTTAGGGAGAGTAGGAAGAGGATTCCGCGGATTGGCTCAGAAGAGAGAACAGTGAAATTGGGCTGGGGCAGCTGGGTGCACAGAAGTATGAACACGTGGCAGGGTCTCCCGGCCAGAGGAAGCCCCCAGATCTGTAAGGAGGACGGCCCTAAGTAGTGGGGAATAGAGTGCGGTGCACAGAGAGGGTCGCAGGGAGAGACCTCACCAGGGCTTCGCGAAGTTGGCGGCCCGGGAGGAGAAGGTGAGGTATCGGCGTGCCCGCAGAGAAGGGCGCGCCCCCTAGTGTCCAACCTGAGCCATGGCCCCGCCCCGCAATCCTCGAAGCCTAGCCGGGCAGTCCTCGAAGGCCCCACCCCCCGGCACCCCAAGAAGCCCCGCCCCGCAGCCCAAGAAGCCCTGCCCCGCAGCCTGAGAAGCCCCGCCCCGCAGCCCGAGAAACCCTGGGTCCTTTTCTTCTCGCGGCCCAATAGTTCCGACTGTGGCGCCCGGTCGGAAAGTTTAAGCTGACGGACCGTGGCCGGCGATGGGCTCGGGTTGAGTGGGGAGGCCGGGCTGCCAGGGCTGTCTTTCTTTCCCGTCAGTGCTCTTTGTGGAAAGGTTAGGAGCGAAGAACAAAGCCGGACTGCTCCCGGCCTTCGCGCCTCCTCGGGAGCTGCCCCGCGCCATCTCGGGGTGCTGGTCCCGGGCCTGCCCCTGGCTCCCCTCGTCTTGCGGCCCGGCCTCTCCAGCTCCCCGTGCACAGCTCGCCCTGGCCCCCTGCCCTGACGCGCTCCTTCCAAGGAGAGATTTTCAGATCTCAAATGCTTTTGACTGATTTTAAAGGTAAAAGCACTTCCTTCAGTTGCGATCCTATTGTGTGTTTCTAGGCTGGACGTTTAGAAAGGAAACTGCCTCAGCGCCCAAGACCTCCGGGCAAGTCAGCTGACAGGGAGTCGGTGGACGGAGGGTTACCGCGGGAAACTCCTGAGGATCTGTATTTCAGTCAACTCCAGGGAAGAACTGTGTGTGCCTGATGGGGACTTAGCATTGTTTCTGGGGGACTTGGCATTTGATGCGAAGTCAGGCAACTAAGAGATCCTCGGGCGTAGGCTGTTCTTGAGGAGGATCCCCGGTTGTCTGAAGCACTTTAAGCAGTACAGATGGGAAAGGGTAGAGCATGGGGCACATGGAGAAACTGAGGCCCAAATTCAACCCCAGCGAGGAAGGCATGGTGTTCTAACAAAATTACTAGACTGGTGGGCAGGGATTTTTATTTGGCTTTATTTTTAATTAGGCCAAGACGGTTTGAATGAACCTTTAAAACATTCAGTTCCCTTTTTAGCCCTGTGCTTACATCCTGACTGAGCACTAAATTATTTTCTTACAAATTTGTCACTGTTGAAATGCATTCGTCTGTAGAAAAAGCCAGCTAGAGGTGACTTCAAGAGGCAGACGATAGTCGGGGTCACCGATATCAGTCAGGGTTGACGGCAGGTTTCACAGGTTTCAAGGGCACCGGAAGTGCTTTCTCAGATCTTAATATGAAAATTATTACCTTATAATAGGTGCAGAACGCACTCCCTATAATACTTGTCTTTTAAAAACAAAGAGCTCCATACACGTATGGTAGAACGACAGGAGCGGACTAAACTACCTGGTCACAGGTGTAGGAATCCCTGCTCTTCTCAGTCTTGAAAGAAGAGAAAGAAATGTGCTTCTGCTGACCAGAATAAAACTCTGTAACATATTTTGCTAAAGAGTTACTGTTATGCAATGTCTGGTGGACTAAGGGTGGTTCACTGGACGTTAGCAAGTATTTGTAGAGCATCTACTATGTGCCAGTTACTCTGATAAGTTCAGAGGAGACACTGATAGCTGAAATCTGACCTAGGCCCTGTTGTTGGTGGACGGTACAGGCCTTTACTTCTTGAACAAGTTTAGCACAGAAAGTTTAGCACAGAAGACTGAATAGACAAAATATTACCAAGTCCATACACCTCAGCTCGTGTATCTTACTGTGGAAGATAGCCACAAGTTCTCAAAGCCTGTTAACTTTAACTTTGGATACAATTGTGACAAGCTTAATTACCTGGCTTTCCACCTTGGGGTAGCCACAACTCAGCAACTCAAGAAAAAGAATGATTACAGATGATTACTGAGAAAAGTGGAATGCATACTTAAAGTCTAAAAAATTAGAATCCGAGACTGGAGAGATAGTTCCGGGGCACAAGTGCCTGCCTGGCAAGTGCAAGGTCGTGAGTTTGAACCCTGGTCCCGGAAAAAAAAAAAAAAAAAATTAGAATCCAAGTTACAAGGCAGCACAACAGGACAGGACAGCAGAGCCCTTCCATGTGAGGCACTGTTTCTCTGCGTGTTCTCTATAATTGTTCCCTGTGATCTTAACAGCAATTATGTAAGAAGGGTTAAAATGCAAACAATTAATAAATTAGACTTTGCTGTAAAACTCCTTGGAATCTTCAGTAAGGTTTGAACTCATTGTTCTTGAGTGTCTCTCTAGACCAGTGTTCTGTAGCCCACGCTTGCAGTGCTGGACAGCGCAGTATTGATAGGCAGAGTGGCAATGCCTGGTTGTTCAAAGACAGTGAATTATGTGTGGCACACATGTTTAATGAGACAGAGAGGAGGGTTACATATTTTAATTCTGATCAAAATAATAAATATTTTGGACTTTTTAGGGGTCAGAAATTCTTATGTCTGATTTTACATATCCAACATGTGAGACATCACTGTGTTTGAAATGTGTCTATAACCATTGTATGATAAAAAGCTTTTCTTACTTGACCTGAGTCCGTAGCTCCTTCTTATAACATTGTTCCCATGAACCACTATGTTCTGGGCTCTCAGAAACCTATTTAGAAATGGAATTTTAGAATATCACACGTTTGGATTTGAACACTGTACCAACCAACAGTCTAATTATTGTTAAATGATTTGGGTTTTTTTTTTTTTTTTTTTTTTTTTTTTTTGAGGGGGGTGGTGACTTTTTGGTTTTGAGACCTAGTCTTGCTGGGTAGTTCAGGCTGGCCTTGAACTCAACAGTAATATTCCTGCCTCACCCTCTTTAGTGCTGGGATGGCAGCATGTGCCACTGTGCCTGGCTATTGCTGGATGTTTTAAAGTGAATTCCAAAAAATTAATTAGTGAGGATTAAATTTCTAACCTGTTTATATCCAGCTGGAATTGTGCTTTTTTTATTTTTTTTGGTATATGTAATGAACTCAGGACCTTGCAGTTGCCAGGCAGGCACTTAAGCTGCTAAGCCATCTCCCCAACTCTCCACCTGGAATCTTTTAAGTTGGAAACAGTGTACACTTATCCTGTGACCTGCTTTTTGTTGCAGGTCAACTTTATACAAATGTATCTGTCATTTATTTATATTTCCATTGTGTCAGTACATTATAGTTTGTTTAATAGTAGAGTAGCAAAAACTATAACCCCATGAACAGATCTATGTGTCTATAGACTTTTTTCATTTTTGAGCAGAAATGGTTTTTATGCTTTTTTTTTTTTTTCTTTTGAAAGGAGATAGAGATTTGAGTGAAATTGAACACAGGGCCTTGTGCTTATTAGGCAAGAACTCTACCACCATGCTATATCCAAAGTTCTTTCTTCAACTTTATTTTGAGATAAGAGTCACTAAGTTGGGCCAGCCTGGTGGCTCAGTGGACTAAAGCACCTGCTTAGGCAGAGCGCAGCAGCAAGGATTCGATCCTCAGTGAGCCCTACTGGTCCCACCCATGGGACTCACTGAGACAGGCAATTGAGACTGGGAGTGGTGATGCATGCCTGTAATCCCAGCACTTGGAAGCTGAAAAACAGGAGAATCACTACGAATCCAATCTATGTAGTGAGACCATGTAGACCCCATAGACTCTGTCCTAAAATACAGGAAAAAAAGTCACTGAGTTACCCAGGCTTGGCTTGAACTAATACTGCTGTATTGATTATGGTGTTGGTGGTGGCAAAGAAAAGACTGGACAGTTTCAAATACTGTGTGGTGGCACCACCAGGTGGTAAATAGAAATGTCATTTGGTAAATTTAGCATTGGAGAGGAGGTGGTATAGGTATGTTTATTGTACTAAGTTGTGTAAAAAATGAAAACTGTAAAAGCCAAGGGCTATCTACAGTTTACCTTTTTTTCACTGGAAATGCTCATGGTGGCCTCTTGTTCATGGCCACTTCGTGAATGGTTCTGGAATGGTACTCGCAGTGAACTAAGCTGCTCACTTTTTTGTAACTAAATTCTCTGCAGATTGCCCCCTCTTCAGTTTCAGTGTGCTTACTTTTAGTTATTTCTGGGAAAATGCTTAAAATCATGGTGAACCACTGTTTCCCTTCCCGTGGCATGTGAGCCCTTTTTACTCTCCACAGCATTTCTCTGCTCGTAGCTGCGTCTTCACATTCCGGTTGGGAGCACTGGAGTGATCTTCACCATGCCGACAGTGGTGGTAATGGACGTGTCCCTTTCCATGACCCGCCCCGTGTCTGTTGAGGGGTCTGAGGAGTACCAGCGCAAGCACTTAGCAGCCCATGGTCTGACGATGCTGTTTGAGCACATGGCCACAAATTACAAGCTTGAATTTACCGCCCTGGTGGTTTTTTCATCGCTCTGGGAGTTGATGGTTCCCTTCACAAGAGATTATAACACCTTGCAGGTACAAAGTAGAATATGTTCTTATGTTACAAGGCCCCAAAACAAAGTATTATAATGTTACACTGAACTTGGAGAACTTGGAATTATTTAAGAATAAGTGTATGGATACTGATATGTATAACTATAAAGCAAGATCTACAACTAGTAAACATTTTTGTCTTTCTGTGGCAGAGTTGTGAGCTGGAGGTTTTGCTGCTTTATTGTCTTAGTTTTGGGGGCTTCTCTATGGAAAGGAGGGCATCTTAGGATGCAGTATTTTGTTTTTAGAATTCAGCATCTTTTTTTTTTTTTTCAGAACTGGGGATTGAACTCAGGCCCTTGCACTTGCAAGGCAAGTGCTTATTCTATTGAGCTGTCTCCCCAGCCCTAAAATTCAGCATCTTTAGATTCAAAACTACTTTTTTTTTTTTCTGCCTTCCCAAGTTTTATAACTTGGGAAAATGGAAAACATGTTTCCTTTATTTTAAAAAAAAAAAAGCCATATTTCTAGAGTACTTCAAAACAGTATTACTCTCCAACAAGGAGCTTTGGTGTATGGAAACCAAGAATTTATTTTTTTTGAACCTTGATTGGTCTGGGCATGGGGGCACACGCCTGTAATCCTGGCATTGAGGAGGCTGAGGCAAAAGGATCACTATGAGTGATAGTGATCCAGCCTACACTACATAGTGAGATCGTGGCTCTAAACAACAAAACAAAAAACCTTGATCGGTAGATATTTTCTTCTCAGGGCATTTCTTGTGATGTGCCAAAGAATCTAATTTCTTGACACCTCAAAATTATTCTTTCCAGTAGTGCTTATCACAGTGCTTTATGAAGGGCAGGCAGTGTTTGTGAGATTAAGTTGCGGTTTCATAATCATCAGGCAATTTAGAAACCCAGAGTCAACATAGTGTAAAGTTTTAAAAGTATAAAGTATAAATTTTTGCTACAGCATTCTGTTTAAACAAATTAAAAAAAAAAAAAACCTTTTTATAGGCTGGATATGGCAGAGCATGCCTGTAGTCCTAGCATCTGGGAGAGTGAAGCAGGAGCGTTGTGAGTTGTATGTCTACCTGGGCAGCTTAGCAACTTCAACTGGATTAGTTAATGACACTCAATTTCCCAAAGCAAAACAAAAGAACAAGGCAAACTAGTGCAATTTTTGGGAAAAAGAAAAAAGCTTATTTTATTTGTTTGCTTTTGTTTTGGGGCTTTGGGCCTCACTTGTAGACTAATGCATTTGCTTGTTTGAAACTCACCATCGTCCTGCCTCAGTCTTCCGTGAAGCTGAGATTACAGGTATGTACCAGCGAACACAACTTGCACTGGGTTTCTTATTAGTGACTAAGCTAAGGATTTTTGCTGTCCTGTCTTTCTGAAACAGAAAATTGCAGCATAAAGAATGAGGGGTAATGATTAAGCAGGGGAGCCTTGCAGTCAGTCTGCGTGGGTGGAAATCCAGGCTCCACCCTCCGAGTATGAGACCTGGGAATGCTACCTCATCTTTGTGTACATTAGTTTCCTCAATCAAAGAAGGTTAACAATGTGATGATGAAATCCTTGCAAAGTGCCTAGAATGGTGCTCAGGATGCAGTTAATACTCAATAATTTTATCTTTTTTATGATATGCTTTAAGCTTTTCAATATTTCCCTTCAGGGTCCACTTTAAGGATAGAAACTGGGAGAAATGTTCACTGTCACTTAATAGGGTAGAGCAGAAGAAGCTCATCCAGTTATCCTTTACAGCTGAACAAATTTCGTTTACTGTTTTTCTTTAAGAACATAGGTTTTGGACTCTCAAACTCAGTGTTCCCTGTATGACATCCAGTCTTTGAATAGTTTATGTTATTTTCCAATAAAACAGTAAAGAATAATAACTTTATTTTTTACTCAAAAAGGAAGCACTAAGCAATATGGATGATTACGACAAAACCTGCCTGGAGTCTGCATTAGTTGGTGTTTGCAATATTGTGCAGCAAGAATGGGGAGGTGCAATTCCTTGCCAGGTAAAGATCAATTCTTTCTTGTTGCCTGAAGTTAAAAACATTAATCACTGTGGTGCTTTGATTTTCTTCAGGCTCTAACACAGCAAGCATTGTAATTTCTACAAACTACATTTTACACTATTGGTATCATTTTTAAAGAAGGTACTAAGTCACTCTAACCTTATCACACTAATCTAAATCACACAAATGTGCTCAGAAAGCAGCAAAATCATGCCATAAGGAAGGCACTGTCCTAGTAAACTGACTTACTGCAAATGAGTAATGCTCGCAGAAGACAAAGGGCCCATGGTAGAATTTGAGAACTGCACCCCCTGGAAGGAGTGATTGTAATTTTGAGCGGCAGAATTATAAACACCAGTATAATACATTTGTCTTGGTTATCTAAGGTCCCTGTATTCAGCCCCCTTTTCCCCCTCTGACCTCTCTGTCTAAAGGTAAGATTATGAGTGTCACAGAGGCTGTTACTCTTTACATAGAGTTCACAGTGGGTGCAGATTAGCATCAGATCAGCAGAGTAGCAGCAGAAAAGAATGGTAAGTTCGTTGTAAAGAGATCCTTTGGGAACTAGTAGTATAGTCAGAAGGAGAAAATAAATACTGCCAAAAGGAAAATCATAATAGTCTGCAACAGTATTAGCAGACTTTTTCTTTATCTTAGGCTTTCCTGTGCGGTTAGTCAACTCTGCTCTTACAAGATGAGAGCAGCATTAGTTAATAAGTGAATGGGTGTTCAAACAAAACTTTCTCCACAAACCCAAGCATGGAGCTAGGATTTGGTCTGTCGGCCAGAATTTGCTATTGCTTGGTGCATGACTTTTTATTATAGGAACAACACAGGATTTCACAGTAGTATTTGTAGTGTCACTTGTATTTGTTTTTTAATCAAAAATAAGATTGTTGAACTTGCTTGGCAGTATAAGCACCTGCCTGGCAAGCTTAAGTTACCAAGTTCGATCCCTGGTACCACATACTATGGTGGCCCCAGAACGCTGGATATGCCCCGAAACTGGGAAGGGTGGCACATGCCTATCATCCCAGTGCTGGAGAGGCTGAGACAGGAGGATCACTACAAGTCTAAAACCCTATATCAAATAAATTTAAAATTTATTTATTTATATGTATTTAGTACAGAGTCTATAGGGTCTCACTATGTAGTTCAGACTCATAGTGATTCTCCTGTTTCCCAAGTTTGGGATTATAGGCTTGTGCCACCACATCCAGTCTTAATCACTGTCTCAGCACACCCCAGGGGTAAGGCTGGCATGGCACATCAGGGATCAAACCCCAGCCCTGCGCTCTGCCTAAGCAGGTGCTTTAGTCCACTGAGCTATCTGGCCAGCATATAAATTAAAATTTTTTAAATTTAAAAAATAAGATTGTCGTCACCTGGGAATGAGGGAGGGGTGTGGATTGATTCAAAAGAAGTAAAAAAAAAGTACAGGAAACAGTAGCTAGAACTGTTTACCTGGGTTATGGAGATGGTTACTTATGGAGATGTAGTTGTCAGAACTGTACACTAAAAAAGTAAATTTAGAGTATTTTTCTGTTTGTTTTTGGAACTGGGAATTGAACTCAGGACCTTGCACTTGCCAGGTAGGCACCATGCCATTGTTATATCCCTGGCAAAAAAAGAAGTAAATTTTAAAGGATTTTTGTCTTATTGGAAAACCATTCTTTTATAAAACATAAATTCTTGGGTCAAGAATACCTTGGGCTACTACTAAGGCTAAATCACAACAATATACAGAATAAATGAAATTTGGGAGTCAGTATCTTCTAGAGCTGGTAGCTACAAGGGAGCACAGTTTATTTGTTCTTTCTAATGTGGTCTTAGTGGAAAATTTCAGGGAAAAAATTGAAGAGATAGACCTTCTGTGCCATGCAGTCTTATGCCTTTGATTTTTTTTTTATTCTGAAGAAAAGAATCTGAATTTGCTGTGAATTGGTCCAGAAGCGGGTCCCCAATTGGACTGAGACTTGACAAGTGGCTCAGACCCAAGACATTGTGATTATTAAAATCAGTTAGGATCATATTTCTGTAAATTGATACTTTGTTAAATCGTGACTTTTAGATAAATCAGCTGTGTCTTCATCGTCTCGTAATGTCTGTCCCATCTTAACATGACCCAAAATACTTTATCATCACATAGCACCTACAAAAGCCAGTGTCAGAAGAAAGTCTCTGTAGAGCTGTTGGTGGTGCCCTCAAAGGAAATTGTAGTCAGTTGATCATCTTCCCAAAAGATAAGGCCCATTCAGAGGCCTACCGGAGCATCCGGGCTCTGGGCAAGGTGCCAGCCTCGGTCCTTCATGTGGTGTAGCCCCTGACACTGTGTAGTGGCTTGTTAGGGTTCAGTTACAGCACTAGGCAAAGAAAGCAAAAGCAGTCCTCCCTGGGACACAGATAAGCAGTGAAAAAGAAACCAGTTTTGCAGTTACCATCTGTTGTTGGTATATTTTACTGGATTTTAAATATTTTTGACAATTCTGGGGATTGAACCCAAGGCCACTCTACCACAGAGTTTCATCCCCTGCCTTAATTTTTTTTTTAAATTCTAAGGTGTCTTGCTAAATTGTTCATGCTGCCCTTAAACTTGACATTTCTCTACCTCAGCCTCCCAAGTAGCTGGGATTAACAGGCATGTGCCACCACATCTAGCTCTTAAATATGCATTTTTTAAAAGATCATATGTACTTCTTATTAAATGTCTCTTATAATTGTCATTTTAGTTAACTATAGATAGAGTTTGTCGTCTTTAAAAATAAACTTTGCCGCTTAGGCAAGCTTAGGCAACTGCAGGGACCATGGTTTAATCCCTGGCACCACATGCTGCGCCAGCCCCACCCCCATGGCAGGCTGAGCCATTCATAATAAAGTAAAAATAAATAAATAAAATGATATTTAAAAAAAATAAATAAACTTTGCCAAAAAAAAAAAAGACAACTAAGGAACAGATAGGAAGTATGGATGCCTTAAATACTCCTTTAAAAGATACAGTTCTAGTTTTAACACATTTAAGTAAAATTGGAAGTGTTGAGAGGAAGATCATGACATTTAAGTGAAATAGAGTAGAATGTGTAGATTTTAAACAGTTTACTGAATTGACAAATGCATACACTCGTGTAACCACTGCCACAGGGTAGAGAAAGAACATTCTCATCACGTGAGTTGCCTCAGACCTCTTCCCAGCAGGGACAACACTGTGAGATGGAGTTGCTCTACAAATGTAACTGATCTTACAAACCTGTTCTCCTTGTACACAGGTGGTTCTGGTGACCGATGGCTGTCTTGGCATTGGTAGAGGGTCCCTGCGACATTCCCTGGCTACTCACAACCAAAGAAGTGAGAACAACAGATTTCCACTTCCTTTCCCTTTCCCATCTAAGTTGTACATCATGTGCATGGCAAATTTGGAGGAGGTAATACCTTTTCCTAAGTTTTTTCAGTGTAAATAAACCTTAGGGCTCCAAGTGTTTTTAAGTATATTCCATTTGTGCTTTATTGTGTGTGCTGTAATTCCATGGTCATCGCTGTCCTCGGGGGCTGCTCTCTGTTTCTGTTGAAGAGCCACCTGTCTGAACTGCTCAGGGCATGATCCCGTCTTGAGATTATGGCTGGAACTGTTAGCCATCCTGCTAAAGGGTTGATACTATTTGGTGTTAGTTATTTCTCTAATTCAGGAATTCTTATCTCTGTTCCACTAGAAATGCTGAGAGAGGTGTACTTTGATTTTTTTCTTTTTTTGGTAAAGTGACATTCCTCTAAGGTATTTAATACTTAACTTTCTGGTTTTCTCCTTTACTGGGGAAGTTAATTTGTCTTTCCTACATCCATTTTTCTTTCTGTAAAATGTCGATAATGATGGTTCTTGCCAAAAGGTGTTAGAAACACAATGGAGGGAGGATGTTGGGTGAATTCTAACTGTGATCTCTGAGAGTCTTTGCTAAAAAACTTGGGAATGAACTCTAGGTTGCTGATTTATAGAACATTCCTCTTGGTAACTTTGAGTGTGATCGTCAGTTATTTCTGTCCTATGTCAGCTGTTCAGAAAAGCATCTCAGTTATTTCTTGCCTGTGTTGTTGTGGTAGCTCTGACCTCGTCTGTTAGTAATGACCTGGTAATTGTCACACTTTTGAAGGGTCACCTCTTGCTTTGTAGCTTCAAAGCACGGATTCCTTGGAATGCCTTGAACGTCTCATAGACTTAAACAACGGTGAAGGGCAAATTTTTACTATTGATGGCCCCCTGTGCTTGAAAAATGTACAGTCTATGTTTGGGTAAGTATGTGCTTAATTTTTATTTTTATTTTTGCTTTCTTTATAATCCAGTGTAATAATTTGACAGTTTCTAAATGTTATTTCATTTTCTCCAAATTGTCCATGTCTCTCATAAAATGATTAGAGATAGAGGTTTTTGCAAGTACATTCTCTTTTAAATTAACCCTGATTAAATATGTGATGTCTATAGGTACTGACTTCCTTACTATAATTTAGCAGTTTCAAAGATTAACTTTCTTTTGGACTTTTCAGAATTAAAATTTCCTCAATGAAAAATATCTGATTATATTGTTTCACAGGCAGTCAGAATTTAGTTTTGAAGGCAATGTGCAGGGAACAAACTTTACATCTTGAAAGATTACTTTCCTAGCCAGGTGTGGTAGTACGCGCCTATCATCCCAGCACTCTGAAGGCTGAAGCAGGAAGATTGTTGTGAGGTCAAGGCCAGCCTGGGCTACACAGTGAGATCAAGGCCAGCTTGAACTACCTAAGGAGACCCTGCCTCAAAAAAAAAAAAAAAAAGAGAGATTACTTTTCTATATATCATATTACTCTTTCTATAACAATTAATCATCATATCCTAGAAAGCTGATAGACCTGGCATACACACCTTTCCACGCTGTTCTCAAGTGTGGCCACCTAACCGCTGACGTACAAGTGTTCCCCAGGCCAGAACCTTTTGTTGTGGATGAAGAGATTGATCCTATCCCTAAAGTCATTAATACAGGTAATTGGATTTTAGAACTTCCTAGTTTCTCTATTACCTTTAATTTCTTATGACTTTTACTTTCTTCATCAACTTGCATGATTAAAAAGAATCTCAGATTCTAATGCTAGGGTGCTAGTATCCTTAGCACTTTGGGTTAGTGGATGTATTACTTAGAAGGTGGCAGATTATTGATCCTTCATGGTGATTGTGAGTTAACCTCCAGTCCTAAATCATCATCATTGCATATTGCTGCAGTTGGAAATCATGACCAGATTTACTAACATCGGCCTCCTTGAGGTGATTCTTCATAGAGATACTGAGATGGATTAGCATTCTAACTGAAGTCCTGTGTGAAGGAAGGGCTCTCGTCTAGACTTGGCTCTGTGACTCTTACTGTGTGACTCT
Organism: Capromys pilorides; assembly: GCA_004027915.1. NCBI lineage: Eukaryota > Metazoa > Chordata > Mammalia > Rodentia > Capromyidae > Capromys > Capromys pilorides. Next base: position 16,718 of record PVKN010016048.1, read on the forward strand.
GGAAAGATTTCCCCAGTTTTTGTTTTGCTTTATTTTGGTCTTTTTTTTTTTTTTTTTTTTTTTTTTTTTTTTTTTTTTTTTTTTTTTTTTTCGAGACAGGGTTTCACTGTGTGATTCAGGCTGACCTTGAATTCACTTTGTACCCCAGGCTGGCCTCAAGCTCACAGCGATCCTCCTGCCTCAACCTCGTGAGTGCTGGGACTACAGGCATGTGTCATCATGACAGGCTGTACTTCCCCAGTCTTCATTGACTGGGTGGATGGGCCCAAGTAGATGGTCTGTAAGCTCTGAGTTCTGATATATTTCATTCTTCCAACCTTGCTGCTTTTATTACAACTAAAAGAAAGCAGTGTACTCTGCCTTTCCTTGGTCCCTCTTGCTAGTACCCTGCTTAGTTGAGGTGGGCAGCATCCATGTGTAGCTGAGACTGGCAGTGCAAAGAGTCAAGAATCGCAAGGAGGGGCTGGCGAGATGGTTCAGTGGTCTAAAGCGCCTGCTTAGGAAAGCTCAGGCAACTGCAGGGACTGTGGTTCGATCCCCGGCACCACATGCTGCACCAGCCCCCACCACCAGGGCAGGCTGAGCCAGCCACAAAATAAATAAAATAAAGAAACAAACAAACACAACAAGCAAACAAATAAATAAATAAAATTTAAAAAAAAAAAAAAGAATCACAAGGAGTAGAGGAGAGTTGTCTTCTGTTGACAGGTGGGCCCTGTGAGTACAGGGTGCATGTGAAACCTCTCAGTGCCCAGTGTAATGTCTGACACTTCACAGATGCTCAGTAAGTAGCGTAGATGTGCAGTAAGTGGTCGTTGTTTTGGGTCTAGAGAATTTAGAATGTGGACAGCTTTTGGGTTTTGCACTCTTAGCTGTTGGCTGCCCGGAAGCAGAGCACGCATCTCTTTCCATCTGGACAACACTGCAGTACATAAAGCTGCACCCAACATTTGTTGCCTCCAAAATAGTTCAGTTCCACTCCATCCTTTGATGAGTAACATAAATAAATAGTTTCTTTTTATATAAGCTTTAGTCCATGATTTTTGTTATAGCTTATATTTAAACCATTAAAGATATAGCAGGTCTTTTTCCATTCAGTAAAATCATTTACCTGCTTGTACTGATTCATCTGTTACTCACCTAAGGGAGGTCATGAGAGCAGATCGCAGACAAATGATGGACTCGCTGTGGTTTTGGTGTTTGAAACTGTTGTGACATTATGGGTGTGTATTGCTTAGAAAAAAGATTAAAAAGCAATTGAATAAAATATTATAGGTGTTTCATTTATGATGAGTAATAAGTAATTCTCTTATTCTTTATAATTTTATTGTTTTTCAAGTCACTGTGTTGGTCTTATAATCAGAAGAAATTTTATTTTAGAGAGAATTAAAA
>PVKN010016049.1:0-18099 GCA_004027915.1 Capromys pilorides
TACCATTATCCCTAAATAATATGTGGCATAAAGTAGAAAAAAATAAAGTTAATCAATCAGTCTTTAAGTTAAAAAAAATGAACAATGCTAATAAATCAGATAATATAGATAACATTTCTAGACACATGGTTAAGATTGACTCAGGAAGAAGTTAGACACTGCGCAGAGACTGGCTTTCCCACATCTCGGAAGGACGTGCATAGAGTGAGCAAGGGGGCTCATGGTGCCAGAAAATGGCCCGGGAGGCTCCTGCGGAGGCTGCCGCTACTCACAGCTGTCATGGCTAGAAACCTAGGAGGACCACCTAAACCACTCAGGCTCGAAATGGAAAGCTGAGGCACAAAATGCAGCACATGGAAATCAAAGCTTTCAAGCAGTTTTTTAAAGCCTGGGCGACACAGTGACAGAAAAATCTCATTCTGAGTAGCAAATAAAAACAGTAAAACATCTGGAAGAGACTGTCTCAGTCACTTCTCTCACTGCTGGGACAAAATACCCAAAATCCAAGATTAAGGAAGGAAGGGTTTATTAGCTCACAGTCTGTACTCAGCTGACTCCAAGGCAGATGGCATGTGGCAGAGGACAGCAGCTCATGGCGGCGGAAAACAGAGCAAAGGGCAGGAGCAGTGCAACACTGGCCACAGAGTGCAAGTCCCCTCCCTCTGTGGCCTTCAGGCTGACCACCTTAGGCCAGCACACCCATAACCCCAGCACTGGATCACGAATTAATCACAAACTCTAGAATTCTACCCATGACTGCATGAGGTGTTGGGGAGACACCTAGAAACAAACTGCAACACTGACATAATAAGAAAATGGGCAAAACCTAAGAAAATACTACAAAACACTGCCCAAAAAACACAAAAATACCTTGAATGAAGCAGGAACTGGAACGTGCCCTTGGATTCAAAGACCTGGCGTGCAACCTCCAATGGCGCAGTGGAAGCACCTGGAGGTCCCTTGGACTAATCCCTCCACCCCTTGCAAAATGACAAATGCATCCCACCTGTGAGCCACTAACTCCAACTGCAGTGCCTGCCCTGCAGCTGGTCCTTCTCGTAGAGCAAGGGAGTGCGCGACAGGTTATTCCCTGTAGAGCAGTCTGTCACCCAGAGGACCGGAGGCAGCCCCACCCACCGAGCGCATGGGTCAAATACATCCCGCTGCTCTCAGGGAACAGAGCATGAGGCTGCAATGGAAAGAGTCAGTGTTCTACCACCGAGGTCCTACAATGGCTGGAGACTCTATTATTGGAGGTATTCTTTATCTTAGAATATGGAAAGATATTACCAGTATAAAGTATAATCTTCACATAGAAATGGAACTCTAAATCCGTGTGGGCAAATACCAGAACGGTGACCGGACAACCATTTCATTAGCATCCTATCCCCATGGCCAACTCTACGGTTGAGTGTGCATGTGGTTTTAAAAACCAGCACACAGAAATGTGAACCACACAGTCTCCTTCTGAGGTGATTTTGGTCACAGCGGCTTCCATTTTTACGGCTAGCAATAATTCTACACCACTACTTCTTGTTTTATCACTTCAAGCAGTGCCAAGTGATCTTGTGCCTTGCGAGAAAATGAATTTAGAAAAATTATCCTTCCTGACCCCTTTCCATTTTAGGGGTCTTATCGTACTTATTTATGGCCTGTATCATGTATTGTGACTTACCAAAAGTAAATTTCATTCTTGACTCCCTGCGCTGTAAGGGCAGGAAGCCTCAAGCCAGTGGGACCGTGAGAGGCCTCAGCAGCACTCACCCTGCTCAAAGAGGAGCTTCATATTCGAGTCTCTGCAGGTGACCAGGTTGCTGAGCAAGGCGATCACGCTCTGTGTGGTGTTGCCCAGAATGCTCTCTCGACGGCCCTGCAAGAGAACACGGTGCCTGCTGTCAGGACCTCGAGGCAACTCGGCTGCATCCCGGACAGCCGCTGGGCACAGCCCTGAGCACCACGACCCCACCCCCAGTCCTGCCAGGCACCCCCGCCAGAGGGCACTGCCCAGGGGTTGAGCCTCCACCGGACAACAGAAGGGTGGGGCTGCAGGGCGAGAGAGGCGCAGAACCACGCTGCTCCGGCAAGGACGACTTTCTCAGCCCAAGGGCCCGCTGGGATCCTGGCTGCATCAGCTTGGGCCCTGAGGGATGTGGGCACCACCCGCATGTGCTGCTCCCACACTGCAGCTGCCTGGGGAGCCGAAGAGCGTGTTCCTTCCCTTGACATTCTATGCCACACAACAGAGAAAACAGCGGAGAGCAGGGGCTGGGAAAACAGTGATTCTTCAGTCTCTGTTTCTTTTATGTACTTGGTACAGGGTCTCACTAGGCAGCTCGGACTCCTAGTGATCCTCCTGTCTCAGCCTCCCCAGGGCTGGCATTACTGGCATGTGCCACCATGCCCACACTTTGTGACCTGCTCAGCTAGCCCAGGGGCAGGGCCAGCTCCGTATGCAGATTAAACTGGGCCCTTGTGCTTGCCAGGCAGAGGCTTAGACCACTGAGCTATCTCCGCGGCCCTCAGTCTGTTTCTTGTTTTACACACAAATAAGCTACTTTCTTAGAAATTTAAAGGATCGTAAAAGTCCCTGCTTCTTTCGCTCTCTTCATGGGACCTGCTAAAAACTACAAAGAGACTGTAGGTGTAATGCTGAGGCCTGAGCTTCCGGCAGAGGCCGAGGCAGTTCGATGCCCAGGGTGTGAAGGGGAAGAACCCGGCCCACAGAAGCAAGAGCCGCGGATTCCAGCCCGGCCCCGACTCTGCTGGGCTCCCCATAACCACCAGGCCTTCTTAGCTCCCAAGCTTGGTGCTCTCCTGTGCACACATAAAGGTGCGGTTTGCTTTGTTTGTTTTGCTGACATGTTTCAGGTATATACAATCATCACACTCCTAATACGGAGCTGGGGCTGTGCATGGTACACCTCGGTTCTGGTCTTCCCATCCCCTCCCCTCCTTCAGCCCCTTCTCTCTTTTATTCACAAAAGCTTTCATTTTCCCTTGTTTTTTCCTCTCCCCTCCCATGTGAACAGTCTTCTCATTTCACAGCATCTATTATAGATTCTGGTCCTGCAAAGAAACAACGCTGCATTTACACGTGTGTCTAACTTACTTCACTTAAGAGCATGGACTCAAGCTGCTTTCATTTACCTAGAAATGTTTTGAGCTTATCCTTTTTGGTGACGGAGTTGTATTCCATTGTTAAAAATAACCCTACATCTTCTTTATGGTTGGTGAGCATTTCTGTTTGCAAAATTTAGGGACTGCAAATTCTACTGCTGCGCACCCGGGTGTGCACACGCTACTGTAGCAAGGTGCGTTTCTTTCTCTAGGGAAGACACCAAGAAGGGAACAGCTGGGCCAGCTGGAACCTCGCTGTCAGAGGGACCTCCATGCTGTTTCCAGCATATGCAGCGGTCTCCACCAAGCGCTGGGCAGAAGGGCTCCAGTTTCCGGCTTTGTTTCTCTTAAGTACTGCTCGCCGCAGCTTCATCTCCCTGTGTCTGGTACGCTCGCAGCTTCGGCGAGGAAGCAGTACAGCATCTCCACCGCTCAGCGCTCCCCAGCCGAGGGCCGAGTTAACACCTCCCCTAACCACAGCACCGGCACCCAGGACCAAGATCCCCGCTCCACACTCCTGTCTCTTCCTGCTCAGAGACCCAGCCCAGGAGCCCACACGGCGTCGGGATGATGGTTTCTGCACAGGACTTTCCAGGCACCGACTGCTGTCTGTACTCCCAAGAACAAGGCAGAAAGAACAAAGGCCGGATCCCGCCCACACCTGTGTGCGGGAGCAGAGAAGACAGCCTCCACGCACGCAATACCTAATGACGTGATGACGGCAAGGGGCCCAGGAAGCAGGGTCCAGGAAGGTGGCCAGTGCAGCATGCAGTTTAAACAAGGCGGAGCTGCTCAGGGAGCAGGAACACGGGCTGCTTCAGTCTACGGGCCAGTTTGGGTGGGGGCGCTGCGCTCATGGTCAGAATGAGACACGGGGCTCTGGCGACACCTGTCTGGCCGGAGTGCCAGCTGAAAGCCTGCCTTCTGGGCCCAGCATTGCCCATGTGTTCCACAGATCGTGTGGAGCCTCTCACAAAAGCACCGGCATCCACTACGTTTTTGCCAGTAGATCTCCAACTTTTCCAATCTATTTAGTTATCTCCACCTCTGTCTTTTTTTTTTTTTTTTTTTTTTTTATTTAGTACAAGGTCTACAGGGTCTCGCTGCATAGATCAGCACAGCTGGGCACGGCTGCTGGAGGGCACTGCTGCTTCTGTGTAAAGATATGGCACCCAGGAGAAGGCCCTGTCAGGGTCTCTGGCAAACCTCCACACTGTGCAGCCCAGTGCCGAACCCAAATTATCACAGGGAAGAATGCCTGGGGAGAATGCACTGTGCTGTTAAGCAATGCTAAACTGCAATGCTCCGAACTGTGGTCGCTGCAGTCAGCTTGTTATTTCCTTGTACACTATGGCAAAAATCCCACAAAATCAAGTTTTTTTTCTTAGCACAAGATGCTGTCCTCCCACTCACCCTGGTGAGAACTCACACTAATCAACATAAGAAATACTACACTGTAATAGAGTGGGAAAATCCTCAGAACCAAGGTTGCCTCTCTTCAGCTCCCAGAGGAGGCGCAGACCATCCCACTGGCCAGGGCAGGGCCTAGAGCAGGTCCCCCAGGCTGTGCTCCCCTCACTTCCTCCAGGGAGGGACAACTCCAGCCTTGGAAGGTACGCTCTGGGGCCTGGGGCCAGGGGCCAGGAGCCAGGAGCCGGGAGCCAGGCACAGAAGGGGCTCAGATCCAATGCCCTCTCTAGTGTCACCTGCCTGGGGCCTGCAGGTGGAGTGCACACCATCTCTGACTCCACAGGCAGGGACTAGTCAGGGTGGTGGCAGGAAAGAGATGTGCCCAGGGGACCCTGTCTTCCCAATGCAGGACGCAGGGTCCATGTGGACATAGGGTTGTAGCAAGGCCCCCACGTAAAGTGCAGGAGCAGTTAAAGTTGAATGGTGCACATTTCAAAAAAGATTATAGATAGATACATAAGGACTTACAGTAAATAAACGGGCCACAAGGTAATCTGCACACACATAGTGGATTCTTTTTTTTTTTTTTTTTTTGCAGAACCAGGGATTGAACTCAGACACTTGCACTTGCCAGGCAAGCACTTATTCTAGTGAGCTATTTCCCCAGCCCCCTAAAATTAAGTAGGCTGGCAGAGATGCAAACCTTGATCTGGCTAGCAGTTTTCTTTCCTTCCCTTCCCCTCTTTTCCCTCCCTTCCCTTCCCTTCCTCATCTTTTCTTCTCTTTCCTTTTCCTTATTTATTTTCTGGAACTGGGGATTGAACTCAGTTTAGTGGATTCTTCATTCTAAGTCATCTACCTGGCTGTTAGCTTTTGGTCTTATAGAAAGTGGATTCTTTTTTCAATTCAAAAGTATATACTCTTCCTTGCACACAACTGACTGTCCGTCCCTGGAGAAGCTATAGAAGGAGCAGACCACGCTACCCACTCAGATCCCACAGCAGGGGTCCCTGGCGCCTGGCACCTGGCACCTGGTCCCTGGCCCCTGGCTGAGGCTTCCAGAACCCACACTAAATCGTGGCTGAAAGTAAGTGCTGAGGTCGTACATTTCCTTGGTGCTCGGTGACCTTAAGTGCGAACTGGAAATACCCCAGGCCCTAACTAGAGACAGCAATGGAGTCCAGAGCTGCCTGGACATGGCCATGGAGCAGAGCCGGAAGGCTGGTGGTCAGCGCCCAGGCCTCTCTGGCCCCTCCCCTGACCCGACCCCCATTCAGGCCACACTGGGCCTGGCCCTCAGGGGTGACTCCCACTGCCTGCCAGAGAACCAGGCCAGGCAGCACCCTATCCTGAGGATGTGAAAACAAGGGGCGGGATTTTCCAGGACTTTTTCAACATTTGGATTTTTCACCACTCTGATCTCCGAGTTCTGCGGTGTCAGGGGCCAGCACTGTTGCCGGCTTGCCTTTATCCTCACACACAAAGCTCAGCAGCCATGTCTGAGTCCCCCAGGGGCCCCTGCACCTCCGCACTCGGGAGACCCCAGCCGGCGGCCTTCGTCTTGCTGCCGCCCATGGAGTTGAACCCTTTCCCCAGGCAGCTCTTAGATGATGGTATTTACAGCTGTCGGGAGATGGGGAGAGGAGGCGAAGATAAGCAGCCCTGGCCACAAGACACGGACAGCAAATAGCCGAAATGAAAGCACAGTAATATCGGCTATTTTTGCTTTTAATGGAGCACACAGCCTTTTCCGTGTGCCCCAGCTAGGCCTGCGTGCCGCAGCGTGGCGGGAGCCCGAAGGAGGTTTCGGGAAGATAATGGGCCTTTAATGATGGAAACAGTAAGAAAATTAAATCTAATCTTGCTCCATTAGGCATACTCTTAGCTCCCATTTTTAGTAAATTATTTTATTATGATTTTGCCTCTGTCTATTGAAATAACCTTTTATGGCAGTTTGATTTGGAAGCACAAATTAGCCTCATTTCCTTCCCACTATGAAGCCCTGTGGGATTAATAAGAGGAGATGGAGCAGCTAGAATCTGACCCCTTCTGCAATCAGGAAGTAACTGTTCTGGAGACAGATGCTTCACTTTATACTTACATTTGTAAGGAGAGTATTACACCACAGCTACTGCTTCACTTCAGTGACGCATCGCCCTCCCCAGAGCTGTGCTGGGCAGCCTCCAAGGGCGGTGGCAAGTGTGCCTTCTTCGTGGTGCTGCCTACGCCCGGCCAGTTCCCCTGCTCGGTCTGTGGCTTCTGTCCTCTGCTGACTGCTTTGTTATTAGGGACCAGGCCTGCAGGCTGTGGCCTCCGGCAGGAAGCTCCATACAACTGGGAGATGTGAGTCCTGGAGCCATCTATCTAGGGGATACACATGGGAGATGCACAGCACCCTTCACCTTGCGCCTGGAAGCCACACCATCTGGTTCAGGCCGTACTGACTCACAGATCCCTTCCATGGCACTCTGGCTTCCTAGTATGTCAGGAGAATTTGATGGAGCCCAACTGGAATCTCATTCACTAGTGAAAGCAACCCTGGACAAATTTTGCTGGAGTCTACTAGAAACCACAGGATGTAATCAGGAAAATCTCTCATTTGAAAAGAATTTTGTCCAGGGGAGAAGAGATGGGGAAAAGACATAATGATCAGGCAGACAGCATCTCTTGTTTTTTTCTTATAACTTGTACGAAAGTCCAAAGAAAGACAGAAATGTCATAAAGGATAAATTAAAGAAACAAATTTCAATCACAGATCAAGACACATAACAAAGTAATATTAATTACTAATGCATATGCATTGAGTAAATTGCCAGCAACTGTCAAAAACTGGACTGGGGAGAAATACCCAGGGCCGTGCTGACAGCCCGGCCCTTTATGCATCTCAGTCTGACACAGGAAGGGGAAAATCAACAAAGACAGAAAAGAGTTGCAAACAACGCACTCATTCAGGTTTATCTTATATTTGTATAAATGTCAAACTCTGAGTCCTAGGAGTAGGAAGAATCATTCTAAATGCAGACAGAATTTATAAAAGAGATCGCCAAAGCGTATGTAATACTTAAACAACCTAAAAAAGAACATGTGATAGGTTGTAATAACATGAAAAAATCTAAAATACTTCAAACTAAACCAACCCAAGAAGAAATAAGACGTGCTGCTCAAAACTGCAAAGAGTTGTTAATAAAATAATCAAAGATACAAGGACAAGGTTTGCATCTCTGGTTAAGAAACAACATTATTAAAATGTCTGCACTACTCAAAGCAATCTAAAGAGTCAACACAATTCCTTAAAAAAAAAACAAAAAAAAAAAAAACCCGACTTTTTCTTTTGCAGAAATACAAGAAAATGCAAAATTTCATATGGAATCTGAAGAAAAGCAAAGCAACCAAAATCACCTGGTTAAAAAAAGGTAAACTCAGAGGTCCCCACTGTCATTTTATCGGTGGTTCCAGAACATACCACAGAATGATGTTTATCCACACAGCGTAGTGCTGGTGGAAAAGACATGGACTCACAGGACGCGCTGAACACAGATAGCCTGGGGACACCTGCATGGCCAGGCTCAGGATCTTCTTATGGAAAAGGACTTTCGAAGCTAGATGCTCATGTGAAAAAGAATCGCGTTGCTTCCTCACACATCACGCTAAAATAAAATTGGGATAAAGCCTGCTGCAGCCTCGGCAGCTACCAAATGCCCACCGGAGCCACAGAGAAAAGTTCCGAAACACTGCTTTGGCAATGATTTCTTCAGTATCATACCAGAATCACAGACAGTAAATGAAAGACAAATTTGGTTTTAAGAGAAATCTATCAAACATGTGACTTTCCACTTATCAAAGCACAGAATGAGCAGAGTAAGAAGACAACCACAGACTGGGAAAAACACTGGCAGGGCAGGATCTGCCGAGAGGCTCCTGCATGGCCATGTGGAGAACCCCTGCATCTCAGCCAAAGCCCAAGATCCCAAAGAAAAGAACCTCAACAGATGGCTCTGCAAGGAAGACATGCAAACTGCCACAGAGCCCGCCCTGAGATGCTCAGTATTGCTACTTACAGAGGAAAAAGAACATGCAGACCAACATCCCAAAGAGATGTCACCCATTTCAGCCTGGCCACTATTACGAGAATAAGAGATGTTGGTAATCTTGTACTGCGTTAGTGAAGCTCTAAGATACAACAACTGGCTATGGAGGTTCCTTGAAAACTTAAAATAGAGTTCTCACTTCGGAGCTTTTCTCTGTGGCTCTGGTGGGCATTTGGTAGCTGCCGAGGCTTCAGTTCAGGCTTTACCCCAATTTTATTTTAGCGTGATGTGTGAGGAAGCAACATGATTCTTTTTCACGTGAGCATCTAGCTTCGAAAGTCCTTTCCCATAAGAAGCCGCTTCACTTTTGGCATACATACAAAATGTGATCTCAAAAAGATCTTGCGCCCTGCAGCATTATGCATTACAGACACAACAGAAGTGTCGCCACAGAGGGAAGGAGGGATACAGGCAATGACAGCAGGGCGATGGTGGGGCCTCATGGAGACCCAAGAACCACTGAGTCTCAGAGACCTGAGAGAGTACCCGACAGCTGCCAACTGTGTCCCAACCAGGGCAGTGGAGATGACCTCTGCAGGGTCCCAGCAGACCGGACACAGACAACGCAGGAGGTGGGAGGTCCACACCATCCTGAGCTTGCAGGCAGCAAGCTGTGAGTGAGTTGGTCTGGGAAAGGCGCCCAGCCCACCCCACCCCACCCATGATCCTGGGAGCCCAGGCCATGCAGGGAGGCAGCCTCTGGGGAAGGGGCCACTGTCCAAATCTGCACCACTCTGGGCTCCAGCCCCACCCAGGCTGTCCCCGAGGCACAAGCACGGGGAGTTGCAGCCTACCAGACCCAATCACGCAGCACAGTAGAGGGGACCCCATTCCTAAGCCTGCCTGGGGCCTGCACTGCAGGAGACGGGCGGAACAGACCAGGAGTGTGTCCGCCTGGGCCAACGGCACAGCCAGATACGTGTGCACTGGCACCAAGGCCAGCTCTGAAAGCAGGTGCTCATGCAGCGGCTTCTACCACCTGCATCATGGCTCCCACCTCCATGGCCCTTGGGGTGCTATAGGTGCACCCCAGGAGATGAAGACCTCAACACAAGCGCAAACAAGGAACTCATCACCCCCAAACCAGCTTTCCAGAAGATGCTGACAAGAATGCTGCCTCCAGAGGCCAGAGGGAGACTGACTTGACTTTTGGAGGACAACAAAACGACACCATGCACCTTCTCTGAACACAACATGATAAAACCAGAAATGAACAACAAAAGACACTTCGAAAACCGTGTAAATTCACAGGGACTTAAGAGCATGCTGCTGAGCAAGTGTCAGGTCATCTGAGAAATCAAGGGGAAACTTAAAAATTCTTGAAATAAATGAAGATGGACATATAGGGAATCAGAATTACAGAGTATGACAAGCAGTGTGAAAAAGTACACTTTCAGTAGTCAATGCTCCCATCAAAACTTCAAACATTTTAATGAACAACCGACTGGTGCATCACCAAGACTCAGCAGAGGCAGAACAAGCAAAACCCAGAATTAACAGAAGGGGGAACAAATCAAAACAGAAAAAGTGAAACAGAGGCAGAAAAACATACTAGTACTACTACAATACTCCTAGCCCAAACAGGGTCATGCTGACCCAAAAATGGAAAATGTGAGGAATGAACCGGAATAGAGATCTCAAAAACAACCCTACACATCAATAGCCAGCTCGTTTTTTTTCTTTTTATTTTATAAAGACACACATTTCTATAACCGAATAATAAGAGAGTAACAACAGTCATTACACTGTGTCTTTATTTTCAAGACAGTTTCTCAGTACAAGACATAAACCAAAAAGATCCTTATAAAAAAGAGATAATAACATGAACTTTCTTTTCTGAGAACCAAGATAAACTTTTAGCATAAATGAAACAAATTAGCATATATATTGAAATAGTTTTTAAGCCACAGAATATGTAATGTGGTAGCTGATTCTAAGGTGCCAAACATGTCCACAGGGAGGGGCAGCACCTCCTTACAGAGTGTGGGGACACTGGCGTCGACCACGGGGGACTGAAACACAACCTCGTCCCTTGCCATGTGCAGCAGGACACCCGAAATGGGTTGAGGACGCAGCGTAGGACCTGAAAGTACGAAACTACCAGGAGAAAACAAGAAAACACTATGGACCAGGCAATGAATCCAGGATAGGTGCTCAAACACACCAGGGCTCAAAACAAAAGCTGACAAAGAGATGAGAGCAAAGTAGCAAGCCTGGCACAGTAAGGGAACCATCCACCCACGCAGAAACAGCCCAGGGTGGGAGAAATGACCTGCCAGCTTTTCATCCAGAATACCCAAGGAGTTCGAGGAATCAACCCAAATCAGTGATGCAACTTTAAAAAATGAGCAGAGTACATACACTCTTTCAAGAAAAATACAAGTGGCAAAAGAATACTCGAAACACGCTTGGTACCATGAACCATCGGGAAAGGGCAGCTCAAAGCTACCCTGAGGCATCACATCCCAGTGAGACTGGCTATTACCAAATGAAAATAACAAGCTGGTGAGGTTGCAGTGCAAAAAAGAACTCCCCCTGGCTGCAATGGGAATATAACCTAGCAGGGCCATTACGGAGCACGTGACAGCAGCACCTCAAAAAGCTAGGTCCGCGCCGGCAGACGACATAGGCACGCTGCTTCGGGATACGCAACCAGAGGCAACCAGCGTGGCACACCTGGGCCACCCGGCCACAGCCCTGCTCAGAGGAGCGAGGACACAGACTCAGCCTGGGTGCCCACTCCCCCAGTCACCCAAGGAGTGGGGGAGAAAATGTAGTGACGCACAGTAGGGTAGGGTGCACCTCCAGGAACAGCATCCTGTCACTTGCAGCAAAATGCATGGAACAAAGGATTACAGAAGAGAACTAAGGCAGACACACAGCCCTCACGTAGCACGTTCTCGAGCATGTATGGAAGCTAAACACCACACATCTGAATGCAGAACAATATCACTGCAAGCTATGGCAGGGGTGGGCGGGGAGGAGGCTTTAGTTTTTTGGGTTTCTTTTTTTTAGGTTGTGTGTGTGTGTGTGTGTGTGCGCGCGCACATGCGCATGCAAGGTCTCACCATGCAACACAGGACTCATAGTGATCCTCCTGTTTTCTGCCTCCCTAGTCCTGGGATTACAGGCATGTGCCACCATGTCCATACTCCACTGCCAGCTCAGTGCACCTGGGGGTAGGGCCAGTGTGGCATGCGGTGTCAGGGATCGAACCCTGGCCCCTGTGCTTACCTAAGCAAGTGCTTAGTCTACCGAGCTATCTTGCCGGCTGTTGAGGCTTCAGTTTGATTTGTGTGCACTATCTGCACATGCTGTAACATGTAAGTTAGTATCCATTAACTTGTACAAAAATAAAACAAACCATCAAAACAATTATATCCGTTAAATCAGGAGCACTAATTGGAAATTCCAAAATATATAGAGGCACTAAAACAGTCATTTCATCCAGAAGACTGCTGTTGGGGTCAGGGTGTGCCCAGGTTCACGTGGGTCGGAGGGTGCCAGCAAAAGGTGCCACAACAGAGGCAGGAGCCACCGAATAGGTGGGACAAGGAGAAGTGATAAGGCTGAGTGGAAGAAGCCCCAGGTGTAAGAGGGATAAAGGTGTGCACATGTATGCACACCCGTCCATGCACGTGCGCCTGCATCACCTGACTGTTCCCGAGCTCTCCTCAGTGCAACCTTTCTAAAATCTGATTAAAATGTCATTCTGGACTAAAATTGCTCGCACACAAGCTTGCACTATGACTTCATTTTTAAAACTCTTTTATTTATTTGGCACAGGGTCTTGCTAAGCAGCTTGGACTTACAGTGACCCTCCTGTCTCAGCTTCCCCAGTGCTGAGATGACAGGCGTGCTCCACCACACCCAGTTTTGGTGGCCTGCACTGTGCACCCCAGGTTCTAGGGCCAACACGGCATGAAGTACTGGGGATCAAACCCCGGTCCTCATGCTTGCTAGGCAAGTGCTTAGACCACCAAGCTATCTCTCCAACCCTGACTTCATTTTTAAAACAATTCGATGTAGTTATTATTCTTTGATCTTTCTTTTCCTATATTTTTATGCTTCGTTTTTAAATGGTAGTGTGTGAGTGCACACACGCCGTGGTAACACCTAAGCTCCTCGTGACACCCGGTCTAAATAGGATCAGCACAAAGCGTTCTTTTCAAGGAACTACGAGAAGCTAGCTGTAAAATGAGCCTTCTTGCATATATATTTTTTTCCCCTTCTTCCTTCCCTTTCCCCATCGCAGTTCATCTTTCCTTTTGCAGTTTTTTCCCAGTTTGCAATGTTTGTTGTGCATTTTCCATCCTATTTTCCCGTTCAATTTTCACACTAGTGAGACCGTGTGACGTTTATGCACGTGGGCATTATCTCTTTCACTTACGAGCATGGTCTCAGTTGCACCCATTTACCTACAAAAGACGTTTACCCTTCGTTATGGCTCAGTGGCACACCACTATATTCAAGAATGTTTTTGCCCATTCTTCTGTCGCTGGGTATCTAGGCTGTTTCCAAGATTCAGCCGCCCCAAAGTGTGCTGCTATAAACACAGGCACACGCCTTCCGCTGCACTATGGTTTTATTTCTTCTGGGATAATAGCCAGAGGGGAATAGCTGGGTTGAATGGGACCTCTAGGCCTAGTATCTCTGAGGAATCTCCACCCTGATTTCCATGGTGGCTGGGCCACTGTGCACCCCCACCAGCTGTGTAGAAGGGTTCCTGTTTCCCCACGGCCACACCAGCATTTGTTATTAGTTGATTTTTTGATGATGGACATTTTTGCTGAGGTGAGTTAGAATCTCAGTGTTAATTATTTCAAATGACCAGTGATTTGAACATATTTTCATATATTTCTTGGCCATTTGTGTTTCTTTACCTAAGAAGTGTGTATTTAATTCAGATGCCCATTTTCAGACTGGGACTTTGAATTTTGGGGGTCTGATTTGTCTCCATTTTTTATATGCTCAAAATAAAAGCCCTTTGTCTGTGGGACAACTGGCTATAATCTTTTTGAATTCTCTGGACTGTCTTTCCACTGTGTAGGAGATTTCTTTTATTGTGCAAAAGTTTGTTAATAAGATGAGATCCTGTGTTGATTCTTTATATTATTTCTCTGACAGTCTGAGTTCTGTTCATGAAATCTGTCAATATCTATATGTCTTCGAGATTTCTGCCTATTTTCTCTATTTTAAACTTTATTTATGTTATGGCTGGCTCAGCCTGCCCCGGGGGTGGGGCTGGCACAGCTTGTGGTGCTGGAGATCAAACCATGGTCCCTGAAGTTGCCTAAGCAGGTGCTTTAGACTGCTGATGTATCTCACTGGCCCTCTATTTTAATATTTAGATCTTTGATTGATTTTGGCTCTAGTTTAGTGCGTGGTGATAGCCATGCCTCTAGTTTTGGTCTTCCGCATGTGGAGAGCCAGTTTTTCCAGCACCATTCATTAAAGAGGCTGTCTTTCTTCCAGTGAACATGTTTGGCTCCTTTGCAAGAAAGATAAGGTATCCAAGTGTGTTTGGGGATGCGCCTGCATCTTCTGTTTCACTGATCCTCAGATCTGTTTAGAAGAATGCAGCCAAGAAAGAAAGCTACAAGCCAACCTCCATCATGAACACAGAGATGCAAAAATCCTTAATAAGATTCTGACAAACAGTACACAACAAATTATCAAGAAGATTATACAGCATGACCAAGTAGGACTAACACCAGGGATGCAGGGATGGTTGAACACATGTAAATCAGTAAGTGTAATGCACCACATTAACAGAACCACAGACAAAAGTTACATGATCATCTTAATAGATGCAGAAAAAGCTCTTGACAGAGCCTAACACCTATCTATGATAAAAAAAAAAAAAAACCTGCAGAAAATTGGGATGGATGGTCTCTGCCTCAATCTTATAAAATCCCTCTATGACAAATCAACAGCTAGCATTATATTAAATGGTCAGAAAATGAAAGCTTTCACTTTAAAATCAGGAGCAAGACAAGGATGTCCACTATTACCACTCCTATTTTATATAGTTCAGGAAACACTAGCCAAAATAATTAGAAAAAAATCAGAAGAGAAGCAGTTAAATTATCGTTATTTGCAGATGACATGATACTCTAGGTAGAAGACCCCAAAAGCTCCACCTAAAAACTCGCAGGTTTAATATCTAAATTCGGTAGTGTAGCAGGACACAAAGTCAACAATCAAGTCAACGGCACTCCTTACACCAACAACAAACTCGCAGAGAAAAAAAATAGGGAAAGCACACCCTTCATGGTAATGCCCAAAAAGTGAAATACTTAGGAATCAATCTAACAGAGGACCTATGGAGATTAACAGTGGGTGGTCAATGTCGCTGAGGGTGGCTGCAGCTCACTTTGGGGAGCTCTGGTTCTCATCTTGAGCATCACTTCCTGGATCCAGAGGAGAAGATGATGCACTGCTCAGTCTCCCAGGGAAGCTTGTTACATTGGCTTTCCCGATGGAAACTTGGGTTTTCTTACTGTCGGAGGAGCTCGGGACCCCATTATTGCTCAGGGTGGCTATGGTACTTTTAGGGGAGCACTGGTCCACACCTTGAGCGTTGCTTCCTGGCTCCAGTGCAGCTCCCTCAGCCTGCTGGCATAGATCCTTGATCCTGCTGGCACAGACTTTCTAGCTTCCACCACCGACCATGGCACCTTCCCAGCACAGATCTGTGATGCAAGCCTGCATGGGACATTGTTGTGGGCTCTAGGTCTTCAGCTGGACTTGTGCAGGACACTGCTGCAGGATTTGGGCCATCAGCTGGATTCTTTGGGTCTTCAGTGTGTGAACCCATTTCTCACCTGCCACCTGCCACCAGCCTTGCCCAGCGTGATGCATCCAAAATGAGCATGGCTGGGGCTCCAGAAAAATCATAAAACATTTTATAGTGATATAAAATCGACCCAAGGCTTCTGCAGACACAGCGTCTGAGGACTAGACCAAGAGAGGCATATGTGCCCTCTCACACCCAGGCTGAGTTCCCAAGCCACAAGTTGCACAGCAAACCTGCTGGGGAGTGGGGAGCAACAACTTGTCTTTACAACAGATCTAGAAACTGCCATGGCTACACAGCACAGCAAGATGCATGCATATATGAACCACGTGTGGCAGCAATGGAGGAGAACAATCTTCCTGCTTTGGCCAATTTAGATGAAGAATCACACTACGAATTTTAATCTGAAGACAGCCAAGTATATGCCAACATTTTTATGGCTCTCGGAATAAATGCACGCAAAGATACCCAGAAAGATTTCGCACCCAGCCCCAGCTGCTATGTCTACAAAGACTGCTCAGTCTTATCTCCCACTATCACCTACGTGGCAGACTTAGGGCAACAGTGCTAAGTGGCAGCATGTTCACACCCCATTATAGCTGTAACGGTGCTACAAACCCCACAGCCTACAACAACGCATCCCACTCTCCTGGTCCTTGTAGCTGGAGGTCAAGGCCCAAAGGCCCGGGTCTCTGCAGCAGCAGCTCCTCCCCATGGGCTCGGAGAGCCCACCTTCTCAGCTCTTCCCACTGCCACAGTCTGGCTGGGTCCTCCTGAGGCCACACAGTGTCACTCTGACACCAGGCTCCTCTCTCCTGCTTCTTCCACACTTAAAGGACACTCGTGGTTCCTCGGAGCTCAAGAGATGGCCCCAGAGACCCTTGCACTCAAGGCTAGCTGCCTATCTGCCTTAACTTCACCCCCATCGTAACTGCCAAGAGTCACATGACAGCATACTCAGGCTTCAGACACTGGGACATGGGCACCCAGAAGCACGGGGGCTTGGCTCTGGCTATAAGCCCTAAGTTCCCGAAAACCACGCCTAACCTTACCTCAGAGGAGAAGCTGCATAGACAGACTGCACAGGAAAGCTGCCTGCCACACAGGAAGGCCGCTGGATAGCACTTGCCTGGTAGTAACTACACATACGAGAACTACCGCCTTGACATCGCTTTCTTCATGTGTCCCAAATGTGCTCCCTGCACAAAAGATCCTCAGGTACAAGCTCTGAAGTGTCAGCCTAGTGAGGAGACCCTCGCACCCCTCCCAGGCCCCAGGACACAGTGCCCAGTACCCACGATGTGCAGGAGGGAAGGTCTGGACTGGTCTGTGGCTTCCTGCTTTCAGGACAACACAACAGAAGGGGTGGGAAAAACTGCTTGGTTCATGGTGGCCAGGGCCCAGAGCAGGCAGCAATGCCAGCAAGGACGGGCCGGGGACCAGAGCAGGCAGCCAGTGCCACACCCCCTCAACACGCCAGGCACACCCAGAAGTGTGATTCACTAATGGCTAAATGAGGGGGCACCACTAAGCAGTCACCGCAAACAGACAAAGGTTGAGGTCGAACTGGGCAAGATGAAAAGCTCCTCCAGTCTGGAGCCCACTCCCGTGCACATGCCCACTCCTACGGGCATTTATTCAGCACCTGCTACTGCCACTCAGAAACCTCTATGCAGGGCACAGTCCTGGCCACACAGGATGCTGCTTCCTGCTA
Source organism: Capromys pilorides (assembly GCA_004027915.1). Lineage (NCBI taxonomy): Eukaryota > Metazoa > Chordata > Mammalia > Rodentia > Capromyidae > Capromys > Capromys pilorides. Next base: position 17,129 of record PVKN010016049.1, read on the forward strand.
CAGGAAGTGGACTGTCGGGTGGAGACCTGAATCAACGTGCCTCATCAGGGCAAGTGCTCAAAAGACACCTGGGGCACCACGGGCACCTGTGGTGAAGGCTCTGACCCAGAGTCGGGGGTGTGTGCGTGACCCTGGCGCAGAGCTGCCTTGGCGTAAAGACACAGTGCAACAAAGGTGTCATGGCTTGGGGTTCTTGCAAGAGGAATAATAGAGTGCAGGACGCATTTTATAATGGTATTTTATGGGGTCCAGTAAGATGGCTCAGTGGTCTAAAGTGCCCACTTAGGCAACCGCAGGGACTATGGTTCGATCCCTGACACCACATGCTGTGCCAGCCCCACCCCCAGGGTAGGCTAAGCCAACCATAATATAAATAAAGTTTAAAAAATAATATTTTATAATGAATTACCTAAGAATCTCATACTACAAGTGCAGGGAATCTATCCACACACTAAAGACCAAAGAGTCCAGCTGAGGGCCTGGATCCTAATAGCCTGCATGAGTCCAGCTGAACCTAGAGCTCATAACAATGCCTCTCACAAGCCCAGCTGGAGGCCTAGAGCCCATAACAAAGTTTCATGCAGGTCAGCTTCACGGATCTGTGCTGGAAGGGCCAAGGTCAGTGGTGGAAGCTAGGAAATCTGTGCCAGTGGGATGAAGGATCTGGGCCAGCAGACTGAGGGTTCTGAGGTGAAGCCAGGAAGCAACACTCTAGATAAGCCCCAGAGCTCCCCGCAAAGTACCTCAGCCATCCTCAGCAACAGTGAGATCCCAAGCTCCTCCAGTGATGAGGAAAGCTGCCTTCCCACCAGGAAAGCCAATGCGATGAGCTTCTCTACGAGGCTGAGCAGTGCACCATCTTCCCTTCTAGAGCCAGGAAGATGCTCAAGATGAGGACCAGAGCTTTTCCAAAGTTCATCGGGAAAGCCAGCATGACAAGGTCCTTCAGTGGAACAGCCCAAGAGAACCAA
>PVKN010016050.1:0-18110 GCA_004027915.1 Capromys pilorides
AAAAAATGTTAATGATTCTGACATACACAGATTGATAGCCCTAAAATCAAAGAGGCATGGAGGCTCCTCAGTCTCAGTGCCACAGGGTGAGAGAAACAGTCTTTTTCTAGCTAACATGGCTGAGAAAAAGCAAGGGAAAGAGATGAATCAGAAAAGACTTCTTCAGTTCATACTGAGGTGCATTACTTGGGCACTGGCCTAACACTTGAAAAATAAGTTACCTCTTTTTCTTTCATTTTCAAGTCAGAAGTTAGAGGAATTTAAAATTAATGAAGTTTTATTTTTATTACTGCTATGTGTCATATCCATATATGCACATACATGTCAAACTTTTCTAGCAGAAGGTATACTTTTCATTTATAAAATGATTGCATAATTGACCAGCATATGCATACAGCAGACCTTCATATTATAGATTATGTTATATTATTGAACATACAAAATTAACTTTTAAAACTCACACACAAGTACATAACTTCAGTATTTGTGAGATTTTATTACCTATAGAAAAAAGAAACTTGACTGTATCTCTCCTAATTTTATTAACCCATTTTAATGTAACTTTCTAATAAAATTAAAACATATTATAATTACCTGGTTTAAAGAGCTATATTGATAAATACTTATATACCAAACAAATGTCTTATTTCTAGTAAGAGGAAATGTCAGGAGTTAAACAGTATGTTTTATTATTAAAAGAAAGAAGAAGTAATGAATTACCTGAAGAAAAAAGAAATACATAGGTTAGAAGATATATATTGAATACATAAAACAAGATAGTTCATGTCTTTTTTTTTTTTCTGTATTTAGGACAGGTTTTACAGGTTTACAGAGTCTCACTACATAGATAGGACTCATAGTGATTCTCTTGGTTCATTAATACCTCCCAAGTACCAGTATTACTGGTGTGCTCCACCATGCCCAGCCTCAATCGCCACTCAGCAAGCTCTGGGGACAGGGCCGGCATGGCACACCAGGGATCTGAACCCCGGCCGCTGTGCTCTGCCGAAGTAGAGATGCTTTAGTCCGCTGAGCTATCAGGTCGGCCTAGTTCATATCTTTGTATGACTTTACATTAGTATCAATGGAAAATACTTTGCATGGTTTGAAAGAGGTGGGGTATCATATAGTTTTAAGTAAGCAAATAACATTGGGAATAATGTCTACTTTTTGATGAATTCAAGGACTATTCTTTCTAAGTCATATAAAGTGCTCAGTTTTGCAGTATGAAAATAAGCTGGGATTCATTCCTTCAAGTTGGTACCCACTCCAGGATAAATACATTATCCTTTTGTTGGTATCCATACTTTACAAAATGACTATCCATCCCAGGGCCCTACTGCATTATTAATTCATTTCATGTAACAGCAGATGGCGTGTATCTGCTCCAATGAGGGTTTAGAATAGGGTGGCTTGGGTCAATGCTATATTCCTCCTATAGTGCCTTGTACTGACTTCATAATTTATGCAGCAAATATCAATTATGCAGTAGGCTAGTTTCCATTTGGCTTATCTTGCAGGAAACAGTATGGCGCTACGTTTAAGTATATAGGTGATGCAGTAGCACTGTTTGGTTTTGAATTCCAGCTTTGCTATCTACTAATTAAATGCCTGCATCGGATGCTTAGTCTCTCTGAGGTTCAGTTTTCTCATTTGATGAACAGGAGAAACAACAGCATGGACCTTATGGTGGTTATTATTATGATTGAATAACACAGAATACTTAAAAGCTTGGCATAAGTTGAGCTATTGAGAAATTTCAGCCATTATTATTATTACTGTGATTAACTGTTATTGCCAGGTTTATTTAGAAACATGGATTTGCACAGCTAATCGGCATGATAACAACTGTTTGTCTATTTACTGTGCATTTGTATATTTATTGAGACACTAGACATATCTTTTGGTGGTGCTGGGGATCAAATCCAGGGCCTTGTCCATACAAGGCAAGAACTCACTACTGAGTCATACTCCCAGACATGCTGACTGGCTCAGTGGAAACATCTTTGGGAAGCTAACCAACCTCTATTCTGTTTGTAGACTAGTGCATATTATCTTTGTAGCTTTCATAAATAAACTATAAATATTTCCATGATCCATACTTGGCTTTTTATGGAGCTTTCTTATAGTAACCATAAACCAAAGTATATAAATCTAGCAGTAGAGTCCTCCAAAGAAGAGTGCGACTTTCCTTAAATCCTTGCTGTTTTCTGCACATGACACTTAATACTAGAATTGGGATTGCATCGTGGGTCATGCTATTGCTCACATTTGCTATGTGGAAGGTCCCCTTTTGCAGTGATAACTGACAGTCAAATTAAGATGTGTCCTTTTAGTTGGTGAACTATAGACATCATGAAATATTACTATCTCTATTATGACTAATCTTAAATGTTTCTGTCGGTGTTTAAGATCTCAAGGAATGTTTTATTGGGAAGCATGACCCTTGTATGAAACCTCTTGCCAATACTGACAGGTGTTGGAGAGCAGGGGACATGGAATGCAATGTTAAAATTGTGCACTATGAAATATTAATAAAATGTTTTTAGATGACCTTCCTAAATTGAAGTTTTCATCAAAGGATTACTGTTTCATTTCTTTCTTTTTTTTTTTTTTTGCTTTTGCCACATGGCGGCATCACTTTAGCTGATTAAAAGGACTTTCTACAGTTATTGTAAGCATTAGTCTGCAATTGTGCGAAGGCTGTAGGGACACATTCCCGTCACGAAACACACCAGTTCTGTTTTGATTGGCAATACCGTAAGGTGTGTGTGTGTCTTTTTATCCCCCCACATGCTTTTGTTAGTACACTATATTTTATAGTCTCTCTCCTCATTAAAGTTTTAGGTTTTAACTGAAATCCTTTGTGTTTTTCACCAAAAAGATTAAAATATCTTGAGAACACAGAGAAGGTAATGATTTTCACAGATTACAGAGCTGTAAGAGACCTCCCAGTTTGTTTATCCTAACTCCTTTACACTAACACTTGAAGACACAGAGGTCTTTGAGTAAGTGGGTTAGGATCCTAGAAGGAGGAAGGGCAGAAATGCATCATACTCTTTTGAGCTAAGCTGTTTCTGGATGTGAAGTGCTAATCACACTTGAAGGAACTGAGTAAATAAGGACACTCACATCGTGCTTGTCTACAGAGACCAGTAGGAACAGAGAAAAAGCTATTCAAGTGTAAAGACTTGGAAACTATCACGTTCGTGGAAGATAGTTCAGTTTGATCCCTTGTAGGTTCAAGGTGAAGGTTCAATTTTAACTCACTTGTTTGGGACCTCGCGAAGATTAAACATTCTGATTGTATTCACTTTTAGCCATCCCCGAATCAAAGATGGCCACAACATGACTTAATGACATTTACTAGTTAAAGGAAATAATCATAAAATTTGCCGAATAAATAAATGTTTTTGTATGAAGGATGAAGCTTTTAAGTTTTATTCCCTTATTTAGATAACACTGCCCAATTCGTGACTTGGACATTGGAAAAATCAATTATTTCTCTAATCCAATGACTTAAATATCAAAGGCAATATTTATTTATTTATTTATTTATTTATCTATCTATCTATTTATGGCCACCTCAGCTTGCCCTAGGGGCAGGTCTGACATGGCACGTGGTGCAGGAATTGAACTGTGGTCCCTGCACTTGCCTAAGCAGATCCTTAGATCACTAAACTATCTCGCTGGTCCTTGAAGGCAATTTTTAAATGAAGTATAAGTGAATAATTTTTTAAAATATGTTTGTTAGATACATAGTCTGAAATTTTGTCTTTTTCATTTGAAGGTACAATGAACATTTTCTAGGAATATAACATTAAAAATTTATCTTAATAATTGCTTCCATCTCAGCGAAGGGGTGTTACTTTCAGAAATTACAAAAGGAAAAATCACTTGGGATCCTTTTGTAAGACTGAAAGGAGAGGAAGACGTGCTTACTTGACTTTGATACTAAGTGTAGTACATGGTTGTACCACGCTGCATGTGCTGATCTCTCTGATAGAGCTTATTGGGTCAGATTACATTTAAGAGGAATTAATGGGCTAATAAGCTGTGACCTCTTCATGTTAATAAACTCGCATCTGTTTCAGGTGTGCCTGGGAAGCAATACATTTACTAATTTAGTCAGTCATTAAACACTTTGCTAATTGATAAATGCATTATTTAATTCCAAGAGAATATGAAAGCTATTCTGTTGTAATTTTCAGGAGTACACAAACACATTTATTAGATACAAAGAGCAGAAAAAAACTCTTTAGAATGTTTCCTGATAAATATCCTTTAGAAAAGTCTTGAAGATCACTTAGTGGGCAACATCTTTATTTAGGTAGTGGGTCTCACGCTCATGTGGGTGCTTCCAGAAAGCTCTGATACTCTTCGGTGCTCAACCTAAGGTACTTAGATCAGTAATCCTGAACAACCAGATTAACTTTCTAAAGTCTGCAAAGTTCAGTGACTTGTGGAAGATTATCTAAGTCTGTAAAAACAATCTGATAATGAACCCCAACCCCTCAACTCTTAAAATGTATACAGCCAAATGCATATGGACAGCAAGAGCACAGACATTTAAAACCGAACAGAAATAAGTAACTTGAACAGAATGTGGCATTTCCCTCGGTCTGTGGGAGCGGCCCACATGCAACATGCTTACAAACCCTCCCTGGCGCTTACATCCCTCAGCGTTTGAGAGTGATTCAAATGGACATCTAGGATGCATGACCATGGAGTGTACAATCATGTATCCAACCTGGAAGGAAAGGGAAAAGAACTCGCTAAAGCAGGGCTGTGTTTTCCCTGGTTCTCAGACTAAGTGGCTGTACATTTGCTTTTTCCTCCTCAGCCATGCTTTTAAAGCCAAACACAACATTTTAATTGTACCTTTTCAGCACTCCAAAGTCAGTAGCGTAAACAGTTCTTTTGGCAAGGAAAACAATGCTGGGCATTGCTTTTTAAAATGTCACCAGGGCTTAAAGACATCAAAGAAATATGTAGAAGGAAATGACCTCATTTTTTATATTATCTACTTTTTTTTTCCTCTGAAGACAGTAACACTTTGTTTTGTTAAAAGCAACACAAAACTAGAGATTACTATCTAGTTACCTATCACGTTTCGGGAGGCAGTTTTCTAAGTATTGCTCTGATCTAAGTTCTTCCGCAAGAATTCTGAAGGCCGCCCATCCCATCTAGTCATACAAGCTCTTCACTATAATTTAAAACTCTTAATGGATTGGAAGGAAGCTTCACCAGCCAGTGATCTATGAATCTTTTCTGATGATTCTCGCTATCGCTTCTTACTGGTAACTGTTCCAACAAAGTGTCAGTAATTTCCACGGTAACACAGGAAAGCCACGCAAAAGTAACCGAGACTGGGTGAAAGGAAGGATGACCAATCGTGGAATGTATTTGCTCACCGCTGTAATAAGTTTAAAGATAAGGGGGAAGGGGGCTCATTTCTCATGTATTTCTGTTTTGCTGTTACTTGGTTTCTTATTTTGGTCCCACAAGCATCATATTTTAATCAGTTTCCCAGTGTATCCTGTAGGGAAACTCGTCTCCTTTCTTTGGTGCTTATTTTCCCCGGATTCTAATGCCTCCTCGCTAGACATTATTTTAGCACTGCACACCTGGACACACAGCATCATACAGGGAGTCAGGCTTTGGAGAACGTATTGCAGTTTACATGCAACCTGCCAAACCCTCAGGCCAGCTCCCGGTGAAATCTGGCAGGGCAGCGTCTCCCTAGCGGGGTCTTCTTTTGCTCTCCCGGGGAACAGCCAGAGGCTCCAACGGTCCCTCTGGGAAGCCGCAGTGGGGCTAAACAGTGGGCAAGAGGCGTGACTGCGGGGCTCGTTGCGCTGAAGATTTACCAGGCACTTCGCGCAGGCAGCTCGGCAGCCCCCTCCGAGGCTGTGGGTGTCTGGTGTGACGGAGCGGAGCAAAGCTCTCTAATCGCCCAGCGCCTGCCTCTGCCTGCGCCGCTCAACCACTCCCCTCCCTCCCGCCTTGCCTGCTCCTGGCACTCCTCGCTCTCTCCTCAGCCGCCTTTCCGGGAGTTTCAGTTCCTGAATGCAGCTGGAGCAGCTCCGGCAAGGCAATCTAGCCCCGGAGCCTGTGTAGACACACACACACACACACACACACGCACGCACACGCGCGCACAAGCGGCCGCGCTCTCACGCAGGCACTCGGCGCTCTCCCCCGGGATGCGGAGCAAACCTCCAGCCGCCTGAAGTGCCCGCCCGGCCGACGCGGCCCCGGTACTTGCCGTCTCCAGCGGAGCGAGGCCGACCGCCGTCCGCTCTCTCCGCAGCCCCGCGCCGCGCGCCGCCGCAGCCCAAGTGGGGCTCAGCGCGCAGGAGGCGGTAGCTTCTCCCCAAGCGGCCCCGCGGGCGGGCGCCCCGGGACGTCCGCGGGAGGCTCGCGCTGCAGCCGCTCCAGCCCTCCCGGCCTCCCCTCCTCCGCTCTCCTCTCCGACTGCGGGGTGCGCGGCGCGGGCGCTTCCGCGTCGCTGCCGTCGCCGCCGCGGCTGCGAGCGCACCGGGTCGCGACCGGAGCTGGGGGTCAGCAGAGCCCCAACTTCCCTCCCACGCCTGGCTCGCCCCGGCGCCCGGGCAGGGCGCTTTCCAAGTTGGGCGCCGCAGATCCCGCGCCTCGGCCGCGGGTCCGAGAGAGGCGGGACCGATGGGGGGCGCCCGGGCCGCCGGAGCCCGCGGCCGGAGCCGGTCCTGAAGGGAGCGGGCCGCGTCCCCGGGGCCCCTGCCCGCGCGCGCCCTCCGATGACGGCGCCGGTGGCGGCCGGGGTGGCCCGCTCGCGGGGGGTGCCGGAGGGGGCGGGGGGAGAGGAGGAGGCGCGGTGATGGCCCTGGACGGCGGCGAGCGGGGGCAGCAGGAGGAGGAGAAGAAAAAGAAGAAGAAGAAGAAGAAGAGGAAGAAGGAGGAGGAGGAAGAAGAGGAGGAGGAGGAGGAAGAGGAAGAGGAGGAGGAGGAGGGGGCCCAGACGCGCCGCTCACCCTCCGCCGCGGCCACCATGGGAGACACCGCCGCCGCCGCGCTCCGGGCCAGCGGCAGGGGGCTCCCGGACCCGTGGGCGGACGCGGTGGGCGTGCGACCGCGCACCACCGAGCGCCACGTCGCGGTGCACCGGCGGCTCGTGCTGGCCTTCGCCGTGTCCATCGTGGCTCTGCTCGCCGTCACCATGCTCGCGGTGCTGCTCAGCCTGCGCTTCGACGAGTGCGGGGCCCGCGCCGCGGCGCCTGGCTCCGACGGGGCCCCCGCCGGCTTCCCCGAGGGCGGCGGCGGCGGCGGCAGCGGCAACGCGAGCCTCCCGGGACCGGCCCGGCGCGACCCCCACGCGGGCGGGGACGCCCTGCAGCCCGAGGCGGGCGGGGTGGGCAGCCCGGAAGCCCCATCCGCCCCGCCGCCGTCGGAGCAGGAGCGGGAGCGGCGGCCCCCCTGGACGCAGCTGCGCCTCTCGGGCCACCTCAAGCCGCTGCACTACAATCTCATGCTCACCGCTTTCATGGAGAATTTCACCTTCTCCGGGGAGGTCAACGTGGAGATCGCGTGCCGGAACGCCACCCGCTACGTCGTGCTGCATGCCTCCCGGGTGGCCGTGGAGAAGGTGCAGGTGGCCGAGGACCGGGCGGCCGGGGCTGTCCCCGTGGCGGGCTTCTTCCTCTACCCGCAGACCCAGGTGCTGGTTGTGGTGCTCAACAGGACCCTGGACGCGCAGCGGAATTACAACCTGAAGATCATCTACAACGCCCTCATCGAGAACGAGCTCCTGGGCTTCTTCCGCAGCTCCTACGTGATCCACGGGGAGAGAAGGTACGAGGGAGGCGGTTCCCCGCGCCGCCCCACCCCGCCAGGCGGCCGCACCCGCGGCGGCGGCCCGGGTCCTCCGGGACCAGCTGGCTTCCAGTGCCCAAGAAACCAGGGGTGGGGGAAGGAAGCCAAGGCGAGGGAGGGCTGTCGCCGGGAACCTCCAGGGTCTCCCAGGTGTCCGATCTCTTAGTGCTGCCAACCCCACAGAGTGGACAGTATCGAAAGAGGAAAGTAGCCCTTGCTCAAGCCAGGACCTTGCCCCTTCTGGTCCAAGCGCCTCAGCCAGCAGCGGGGCGCGCGGCTTTTCCTAACAGGGTATCGTGTCATCGGAGCGATTCCACAGTGACACCAAAGGTTTGGCAAGTTACTGCCCAGGGAAAAGCGCCCAAGTGCCCCAAAAACAGGACAGCAGAGTAGCTCAGTTTTCAGGGCAAAGCAGGGCAGACTCAACCTGCCTGAGTCCTTATTAGAAGTGCAGATGGAGAGCAGAGATGGGCTCTGGCTGTACAAAGTTTTCTTGAACTACAAGTTACAATTTGGGACAAAAAGAGCGGCATCCAGGAACAGGCTGAGGTAGACAGGGGTGTTCCTGGCCATGCCAAACCCGGGTATAAGAGACCTCCTAGCCACCCAGAGCGCGCTGCTCAGGCTGGAACCCTGCAGGGCTTGGTTCTTGAGTTGCTGCCTCTGGAATGACTACTTTTGGTGAAAGTAGAAAAAACTAGGGGTTAGTCCCAAATGCCTTGCTAATCTGTGGCTTCCCTGTGGTTTGAATTTGGGCAGTGTTGTGCGTTTTAGTGTTTGAGAGGATTTGGCACTTTGCACCACTTGTTTAAAGCTCAGAGTTCAGAAATAGTGGGACTGGGGCTAGTGATACAGCTGAGGGGTCACAGCGCCTGCCTGGCAAGTATGAGGTCGTGAGTTGGCTTCCAGGTACCAAACAACAACAACAACAACAACAACAACAACAACAACAACAACATCAAAATAGAAACAGTAGAACTAGGTTCAAATCTTCTGTTTGTCCAGGTGTGGTAAAGGGTTAAAGAAAATCTATAGAGTGAGTGGTCGGTTCAGTTAACAACATCCCTATCACCCACTATCTATAAACCCTGTCCTGCTAGAAACTTATGGGGGTAATGTAGTTGTTAGCACTTTCTGTGTTACAGGTGGAGAAATGAAAACCCAGAAAAGTCACATAATGACCTAGACCCTGAAGGAAACTGACAAAGAAAGTAGTTTGGCTTTTGAGCCCATATATTTCTTTCTAAGTTGGGAGTGATAATAGAATTAGTCTTGGGAGGACTGATGCCGATATTCAAAGGCTTAGCTCTGTGCCTGCAGGAGGACCGTCCACCAGGAGTGCTAAGCCACCGCGAGTGTCTCGTGGTGGTGTTAAGCCCTTCAATATATCTTTGAGTGTGTGAATAAGTGATTCTTGCCCTGTGCTTTCACCTACTGCATTTTAAATAACTTATTAATTAAGGAACAAGAGAGCAGAGGAACAACCAAAGTGAACTTAAAAATGAAATCGCAAACTTTTAAGGCAGAGCCTGTTTTTTTCTCTGATGATTCTCAGGATGCAGAAATCCAAGAGTCAGAGCATCCCTGGGCACCTACAGTGAGCGGGCTTGTGGGCTTGTGGGTTCAGGCTAGGACCTGAACTTTGGCTTCCTTAGTTTGGGACCAAGAGTCTTGGTATTTGGAAAAGCTCAGAGGAAGTTATTTTGGAAGAGGCTGGGAAATTTCAGTGTGTTAGAGGGGTACACAAAAGTTTTATTATTTATAGAATGCTATGAAGTAGCCATAGATAATAAGTTACCCAATGCTTTAGTACTTGCATGATAGTAGAAACCTCCTATAAGTGAATGTATAAAATATTCACTTTCTAATTGTAACGCTGGGTATGAATATTTTAAACCCTCCTTCACCAGTTCCACCAATATGATTTAAAGAACTCAGATTAAAAGTGTGTTTTAAGTCCAAAATTATATCCAATATGCAGAAAGGCATAGAAGACAAATTTGCATGTTAGGTTTAGAAATAAGCTTGTCATGTCAAAATGTCAATAGTGGGAGTTGCATATCATTACTGATAAATCTCTCTGGTGAAATAAATACTCCTCAAAATCCTGCTTCTTTTGGCTATGGCATGCCAAAATGATTTGGCAGAACTAAGCTGGTTTTGGTCAGTGCTTTCAAATGAAGAAGACTCTTAGAAAAGAACAAATGGTTCTGTTTGACCCATAGCTGGCTTTTTTTGCCCCTGATGCATATTTGTGTTTAAACTCTCCTTTTCAGTTTTCCCCAAAGATGTAAATAACTTGTTGGAAGTTTAGCCAAGTACACGTGTGGCTAAACTCTGCATCCCAATAGAGAGGCAGAATTTGTGGGTCTGGAGATGCCAGAATGATTTCATTTCTAAATAGCCTCTTAGAGAAATTCAACCCCCTTCAGGACCAGAGTTAATCTGATAATTTCTTTCCTGTTTCTACATGAGTTGATAAAGCAAACTAATCTCATAAGCGATTATGTTAACATTCCAGATCTTAAACTTTTGTTCTGATGGCTGTTTGGATCATTTTTAAGAAACTCAATATCAAGAATTCAGCCAAAGCTCGACAGTTATTGGTGACGATTATGTTCTCAAACTACAGTACCAATTAGCATTTAAAACCGATTTCTTAAAAGGACACATATGAAAAGAAAGAACGCAGACAAAAAAACAAAACAAAACCGGACAATGATGCAAACACTGAATTTCCATCTGATTAACTGTCAAATATCATGCATGATTTTTAGTTGATCATCATTTTGCCAATTTAATTATAAGATATTTTTTTTTTTTCTTTTTTGGTGGTACCAGGGATTACACTCAGGACCTTGTGCTTGCCAGCAAGCACTCATTCCACTGAGCTATCTCCCCGACCCCTTAATTGTAAGATAATTTCTGTAATGATGACAAATATTTATTTTGCCAAAGGGCATTATATTGAACAATTGGAAATGCTCACAAGAGTAAAACACAATTTAGTCCAGTTAGCCTCTGTTGAAACAGTAAGTAATTAATATTCTATCAGTCTGATGCTTAGTCTACTCAGTGATCAGAGACAAAGAATTCTGAAGAGAGCAGGAAAATTAGTTTCTGCTCTGTCCTATGTGCCTTTGACCCCTGGAAGGCTTTGTCCCTTACCCTGATATTGGAGGCAAGACTGGCTTTCCTTTGGCTCCCCAGTAAAGCCAAAGACTCTCAAGCCTACAAATCCTCCACTCTCAGTTACTCATTTGGCTAAGAGAGAAAATTTCACACTTGTTGACTATTGAAAGTCAATAAATTCTCTTAGAACTGAAATGCTTGCATGCAAGTGGTGAGCTATCTTTATTAGGCAAAACACATGTTCATTTTTTCCTCAAGTAGGTGCATAGCAGGAAGATAAAAGGGTGTGTATTTATGTCACAGTCTCTTATAGGAGAATACATTTGCTTAGAATTAGGCAAAATGTTCATTTACCTGGAGTAATTGCTGCATGTGGGTAGCCAGATGGTGAACACCCTTGTTCAAAGTAGGGTACCTTAATTTAGATCCAGATGGTGGGACTGAAAAGGGAAATTTACCCAAAGTAAGTGAAGAGTTTATTCATTTTCAACAAAGAGATTGTCTTTGTTTGACAAACTTTGACTGAGTCTGTAATGTGCCAAAGTGACAGAAGACAGAATAAAAATGAAAGCTCTTTTTCTGTCTATAAGTGATCCTTTAGAAACCATGATCTCTGAGTGGAATGGAAAAAAATAATTACTTTGGTTTTCAAGGAGAACTGGGACCACTCTGAAAAAATCCAGTGGAAAACTTGGTGGATTTTGTTTCTGATTAGGCATCTGTACTCTTTTAACACTACTGTATTTGGGTTGGTGCTTGGCAATTTTTCTGGGATGTGTTAATAACTGATATTTATTAAAAGCAAGAAAGCTACTATGCTGTTTTCATGCTGAAAAAAGCCTCATTTCTCCTCTACTCTTTGGCGAGCAGATAGTTTTACATGAGCAAGCGGGAGCACGTGGTTATTTTTACCCCCATAGAAGACTGTGAACTGAAAAATTCCAAGACTCATTTCTTTCTATTTTTTTTTAAGAACTATTTATTTCTGACAAAACATTTTTTATATGTTTCTGGATGGAGTTAGCTCTTTTTCTTATTTTTTTTTTTTTTCTGTCAGGCACTCATAACCATTTAGTGAAACTGTGTCCAGTGCTGGATTTTGGTCCCAATTCAAAATGCCACCAGTAAACTAAGTCTAAAATGTACCTGTGTATGTAGTGAAAAAACAAACCAAAGCCAAAACCAAAACCAAAACCAAATCGAAATTCTGATCTTTTAATATTGACTCATCCAGGGATGCAGATTCGCAGAATTGGTGCTTGTCTTGCTGTGTGTTTTCGCTGGTGTCATCTGATTTGATCACCCTGGATGGTACTACGGTGCACAATTTCTTTGACAGAGTTAAAGTAGATTCTGTTTGTATTTATTTAGTGCAGCTTTAAAGAGAGCCTATCTGCTCTGGCTGTCTTCTCAACCAAGATGGACCTGCTACTGGCTTTCCCAGTATTTGTTTGGTTTCGCAAAACTTATTTATTTCCTGTACCTATTTTTTTCTGCTGTGCTTGAGACAACGCAGCAGCATGATGCTTTTGGTTCGCTGAGGATGTGAAACTTGCTCGCTAGGATGGCAAAAGCAGGGCCAGCCTCTTCCAGCCTGATTCAACTAGTGAGGTAGAAACAATGGAGCAAACAGAGTTGAACTTTGAGACATGAGCACTTCACTACTTGGAAGGAAGGACTTCACTCCTTTACTCCTTCGCTTTTTTTTATTTTTATTTTTTTGGTATTTTTAGTAAGGGTATATGGGGTCTCACTATGGAGCTTGGACTCATAGTGAGACACCTGTGTTCAGCCTCCGAAGAGCTGGGATTATAGGTAAGCGTCACCTTGCCCAGTCTCAATCACTGTTGCAGTGCGCCCGGGGGATCGAACCTGGCTGCTGAGTCTGCCCAACAAGCAGGCGCTTTAATCCACTGAGCGATATGACCTGCTTGTTCCCTTGTTCACTTTTAAACTCATCTTCCACTCTCCAGCAGTGACACTCTTCCTCGCTGTCACACCACCACTGCCATCACCTTTGCCATCGTGACCTTTATTTTAAACAGTTATTTGCATGTTTTTTTACATGTTTCTAGATCTAGTGGCCAGATGTCTCCAGAGTTTTCAAAGGCTTTTTAAAAATGCCATTCTGCTGTCTACTACTAGACTGGATGCCCTCTCACAGAGAAAGAACTTCGGTGGGGGCGGGAAATTTGAGAAAATTCAGAAGTGGGAAACACTCCCTGGTCTTCCCACTTTCTTGCTGATGGTTGTGGGGCTATGGGGTATAATAAGATGTTATGACTGTGTGGGGCTGGACGGGGGGAAGGACCCTGGCTTCTGGCCCACCTCCATCTCCCTGCATCACTCACTCTCCTTGCCTCAGGCGTCCAGTGCTCAGCCACACCTGACCTTAACGGAGCTCTAAGGGTTGGTAGGATGTTCAAGCCCTATGCACACCTCTATCAATTTGTAGGAAGAAGTTTTGGTTTGATTATTCAGATATTCAGATCTTTCCCTATGACTGCCCAATTAAAAAACATCAGAAGATGGACAGTTTAAAATTATCATTGAATACTTATGATACTATGAATTACTTATCATTAGATTAGTTTTTGAAGAATAGAAAAACACCCTTTTAGTTTTCTGCCTGGTAGAAGAGTGTGTGTGTGTATGTGTGTGTGTGTGTGTGTGTGTGTGTGTGCGCGCACATATGTGTGTGTGTTTGTTTGTTGATTCTTCTTCTCTTGTGTAGGGACTTGCCAATCAGACCACGTTGATTCTGGATCCTGCCACTTAATTGCTTGATAAGCTTGGCCAGTCCCCTATCAGTTCTCTGTCTGATGTCTTCATCTGGAAAATGGAGACAATAATTTTCCTAGGGTCGTGAGGATTGCATGAATAACAAAGCACTGAGAACAATGTCCAATAACTAGTAAGTGCATGTGTGTGTATTCAGTATTCTTATTTTATTTTCATGGAGGGAGATCTGCTGTTTGGGTTGGTGCAAGGTAGTGTTTGTTGGCAGAACAGTATAGAAAGGGTTACTCAGTTCATCCCTCTGGCTGCTTCTTGGTTTTCCCCTTGGGCAGGATTTAGGAAGGCAAGTGGAAGCAGAAGCAGAGCCCTTAACCACAGGAGGGAGGAGAGGGACAGGAAGAAGGATAGTGGGATTTCAAGGCTAGAGAAATTCCAGGATGAAGAGAAGAAATGGAGCAGAAAGACCAAGGCAATGAAAGCTCTCTGGCTATGGCACTACTGTCACCCAGCAGTGAGAAGAGAGGGGACCAGTGGCTGAGGGTTGTGACAGCATTGGTACAGTAAGCAGCAAAACCGCAAGTGCCAGAGGAGAGAGTATCAGCCATTAGACGTTGCTCCCAAGACTTTATGTGAGCTCTGACAGTAGCAGTACTTCATAATCCTCACATAATGCTTTGCCTCTTTCCCGTATAAAACAAATGAATCTCAGGCACTAACTTTATTTATTCTTATGGAAATCTAATATTATGACCTGGGAAAGTAATTTCAGTGGTTTATACTCCTCTTCATCAATGGTGATGCAGAACTTTTTACTCATTTTTGATAAGAGTGTTTAGTACTACATAAATGAGAAAACAATTATGAACATTATGCTCTGTTTTTATAACACGATTATTCACATATGCACCACTTCCTACATGCATATTGCTGGCATTATTGCATTATGTTTTTAGTTTACTAGAATGGTTATTTAAAAATAGACTACACACTTGCTTATAGCATTGAATATTCAGCAGGAGTACTTCTCTTGTGAAATGGCAGAGGTTTAATGACTCATTGAGGTACATAAAAACACACAGTCTAAAGAACGTCCCATTTTGGCTTAAAATGTTTTGTCATAGAGCAACAATTTGCATTTTGATTAACACCCTTTATTTTAAATGGGTCCTGTGTAACATGCATGACCTTGTGTCTTAGTTCACTTGGAGTGGAATGTGTGCAACTTGTGTGACCTTGTGACTTGGTTGATTTTAAATGGCACATGTTACTCTCCTGAGCTGATCATTTAAGAGAGTCAATTGAATGGTAATTAATGTGCCATAGGAGCTTTTCTTTATGACTGAGAGTTTTTAATGATATCTCTTAACCCTGGGCACATTGCCTTTGCCATGAAAGTTCGAAGGTCATTTTTCACGGTGGTGTACATACAGTGTGCACCAATATGGAAAGTTGGCAAAGATTTCCTGCCATTCATGAGGTCCTCCTCATTTTGGTGGATTACACAGTGAAAAGTCATGAACCAATTTGAATACTAACGGTGTTATGCAAATGTATATTTCCTCTGCATATTTTATCTTTTCGAAAAGGCAAGCTGAAAATAATGGCATAGAGATTGTTTTGGATCACATACTGTAATTTGTTGGCAATATCCACCAACACTGATGCACTGCTCCTGCTGAATGTTATCATAATGACTTGACACCAGAGGCTTGCCTAGTGAACTTCTGAAGGAAAAAGAAGAAATCAATTCTATATATTCTTCAGAGGCAGTGCTGGGCTGGAAGTGTGCCTTCTTTGCTCAACTGAAATGTCAAATAGACAAGTGGTTAAGTAAATCAAGTAATTTATTTTAGGTAGAAGGAAATTAAAATACATGTATATTATTCACATTTTTCTTGTTATGCTAAAATGACATTCTTGGAATGACACTTCCAGAATGTCACTTTTGGAAGTAGAATTTTTTTTAATGGTAATCAAATGGTTCATTAAAAGATAACAATGATTTTGTTCAAGAATGGAGGAGAAAAACATCAAACTTGTGTCTGCATTTCTTTCTGCTTTGTTTCTTTTTGGAGATATATATATATATATATATATATAGATATATATATATATATATATATATATATTACATATATTATCTATTCAAATTTTTAAATTTTTGATTTGCATCTGGTGTCTTGCTACCTCCTCAAACTCACCTCAGATTCACTCAGAAGCCAAATAATAATTTTTTTTTTCTAAACAGCCTTTTTTGAGGCCTCTAAATTTTTGTTTGGGATGAGGTCTCCTTATGTAGTTTAGGCTGGTCTTGAACTCACTGTGCAGCCCAAGCTGGCCTTGAACTCACTGTCACCCTTCCGGCTCAGCCTTCCTACTGTTCCCTGTGGGTTGCTGGTATTTTTAGTGAAAGTAAGTATAAGAAAGGTTTACTTCCACCAATTAAAGCCAACCATAAAATATATGTACTAAAGATGCAACTAGAGTTTTGAAGTTCTATATGCACTATTGCCTATTGAGGATGCAAGCCTTGAACGTCTTTGGTAGGAAGCAGTGTATCAGACTAGAACTGAAACATGCAAGACTCCAGACGGTGCCTTGATTTACTATGCATGCTAGAGCTTTTAAATGTTTTATCTTTGCACTACTCAATTCTTTTATTTCTCCAATCTCCTTTGCCCTTTACATTTCTACCCAGGTTTTCTGGCCAGCTTTTACACTTCTTTCTCAATAAAGCCTTCTTCCAGTTCTTTGGGGTGATGGCTCTTCATCCCGGCAGTTCTTCTGGAGGGTCATTTTCCTGTCCCAAGATGGTTGTAGTCATCTGTGCTGGACAGCAAATGTTACTCATTTCTAGTGATTGATGCCAGATATATCAAGCCATCCTTCAGTTCATGGATCGCCCCCACACTGACTGGTTATCCAGTTATCAATGATACCACGGCTGAGAATTTTGCCTAAGGAGAATGCACTTTCTGTGTTTTCCTTTTCAGTCATGACTTTTAGTATAATATCTGCATAGACATATGTTTAACTTGGAAGGCAGCTATTGTGTATCTTTTTGCCCCACTGTTAAATGCTCAAAATCATGTGGTCAAGGCTTATAGGACTTGTAGTATAAATACATTTAGTGATCACATAACTTAACATGTTGAAAAGAACCCCATGAAATTTGGGGAATACTTTAGTTCTAATTTTTGTTCAGTTATGAAGTCTTAAATTTGGAAAGAACAAAACAAAAACAAACACTAAAGGTACTCTAGTCCAAATGTTTTTCTCTACTAAGGAACTCCTTGTGATTTTTTAAATGCTGAATTGATATTCAGTTGTAGTCACCCTCAGGTGCCAGACTGTGAAATTGGCATTTCCTCATTTAGACATTATCAGAATATATGGCTGCCTTCTGTGCATAGATATACACCATGTGTATGGATTCATCAAGCCTATTAATTGCAGAAAGAGTTGCTAGGTGATCTTGATAGTTCTCTTGAACCCCAAAGATCAGTAATTTAAATTACTTCTTTCCCTAATACATTTACTAACTAAGGAGAAAAGAGACTGAATGATGTGCTTTTTCTGCATACATATTTGGTTTATTAATTTCTCATTAGCTCAGAGGTATTTAGATCTGCTACGTCTAATAATCTCTTAACCATTAATTACTTAATTTCAAAAATACTTTTGATTTTTAATGGAAAGACTAATGTACTCTATAACCTCTCCCCTGAACTTTTGTAGAATGTTCCCCCATTAGACTATCATTAGTTGTCTTTTCGTGTGTATACACACATGTGCACACACATGCACATTATTTTGTAAAAATCTTAAGGAATATATATATATATATATATATATATTCCTACCAAAACCTAATATATACATGTCGCATATAGCAAATAGTATTTGTTTGTCCAGTGAGTAGAGTTGGAGTTCTCAAACACTTCAATGTTAAAAAGCAACACTTTTCTTCATACATAAAACTCCACGAGTGCCTATTAAACAGCCTCAAGAGAGGAATACTGTGCTCAGTAGATGTTCTAATTAATAAATGAAAAGATAAGATTCATGAACATTATGTAAGATAAAAATGCAGGAAGAGAAAATCGCAAATGAATGCATTTTAACTAAAAGGTATTGGCATTTCATTAACCCAAACTGGATTACAATCAGTAGAAAATAATTAGGAAAATGTATTACCATGGTTCTGGAAAATTTAGAGAGAAGTTTCTTTGTTGTATACAGTTGGATTAAAACACTAAGTTATAGCTAAAAATTAATTTTACTGTTTTTGAAGTATAATTAGCTTTAAATTAAACATAAAACATGAATTCTAGACCCAGTTTTCTTCTAATTCTCTATCGTCAGACAAATGACTTAACCTTACTATG
>PVKN010016051.1:0-18108 GCA_004027915.1 Capromys pilorides
ATCTCCCTAGTATAAGAACTCAAAAGAAGAAAAATAAATAAATAAATAAATAAATAAATTTTGCGGGGTACCAGGAATCAAACTCAGGACCTTGAGTTTTCTGCATCCTCAACCCCTACAAATTTTTTTTAGAAGAGTGACTTAAATGCAAAATGCATTTGGAAGAGTTAAAAAAATTAAGGTTTATTGAAAGTGTTAATGTTTAATTATTTGACCAATCTTACATACCTATATCTATTAATCTAAACAGATTTGATGATGAAAATATGTAATATAACCACTGTTAAATTTTTGTTCTTGTTCTGAAATTCTGTTACTATACGTACTCTTGCTTGTTACTGTTTTTGTATCTTTGTTTCTGCTATTTTTACTCTTTAAAAAAAAAAAAAAAAAAAAAGAAGTGCAGATTCAGCCCCAGCTGTGGACTTTTGTGATCTATATTTAAACAATTTCCTATGTAATTAAAACCTTTCTGCTGTAAAAGTAAATAAATAAATAAAAAATAAAAATAATAAAGTAAAATAAATAAAAATAGAAGGTCAGCAGAGATGTTGGAAGAAGAAATAGTGTAGCAATACAGTTAATCCAGAAAAGATGAGAGAAAAAGAAAATCCATGTGCAAGGGCAGTCCCAGCATCCCCGTCCTCCGGCTTCCATGGGAGACCGGTGTTGTCCTGAGTGTGGGACAGTGCCTGCGAGCTGGGCCAGGACTGCCTCTGCGGCCAGCAAATGACTTCGACTTGGCTGGCAAGGCCTCGAGGCTGGCTTTGTCCTGACGCAAGCCAGGCGGCCACCTGGAGTAACATGTTCAAGCCACAATTACCTTTTGCATCTTCAGGGTTTAAATGTATGACGGTACATTATGTGTAATTAATCTGTAATGTCATAAATGCTAGTGCAACATCTACAGAATCCAGTGGCCCGAGGCTCTGCCTGGTATGTTAAATATGCTCTGTAACATTTTGTTATGAACGTTTTGTTTAAAGAAAGTGCATGAGATGCACACCTCTCTCGATGACATTGTGTGAGCCCCTTGTACACTGCTCACACCGTGCCAGCCTGAGGAAGACCAGAAGAGATCTTTATGTTCTGGCTTTCTGAGGGAAGGATCCAAATTATTAGCTTTACTTTTTTTTTTTCTTTAAAAAAGTACCAGTTTTTCTGTAGAGGAGATCAGCTGATGCTTAAGGTTTTCTCTCTTTTTTTGTCCCTTTAATTTCTTTGAAGTTTTGCCCTCCAGTGTTCCCTGCTACTCTCTGGTAATTGGAAGACCTAACTTGAAGACAATGTTATGCACTAGAGCAACCACTGCTGAATTTCTGTTGATTCGTTTGGCGAAGTTCTATATCATTTCTAATGTTTTGTTTGTTTTTTTCTATTTTGTATTCTCTTTAGATAATAGTAATAACAATAATAATAATAATGTACCAGTTGACATCCGTTTCTTATCTGAGGCATCATGTGAAAACACTAAGGAATTATTCTTGGTTTTTAGTGATGTGTGGGTGGACGTGATGCTAGATGCCAGTACCTGATTATGAGAAATCAGCAAAGTCACTGTATTTTTTATTTTATGGAAAACCCTCCTCAGAATCTCAAAGCAAAATAATAGGAGAATAATGATAGCTAAAACACCACCTATTGTTGTCTTCCAAGTAGTCACTCAGAGTACAAGATTTAGGCCTGAGAAATGGCCCAGACGGTATTAGCACAGATCTTTCTTTTCAATGAACTAAGAGAAATAGATTTATAACCATTGTATTGGTCAGGGTTTTACTTAGAGGAACAGACAGATATAAGGAACGGATATTAACACAAAATATACAATATATAAGGAGTTATAAGATTGGCTTACAATAGTCAGCCACAGAGTCAGATGAGGAAGCGTGCAGAGGGCGTCTGCACGCTCAAGACTGGAGAATTCAGTCCTGAGGTCTGAAACTCACTGCAGTGCTCCATCTAAGTCTCTATCCATTGGCTGATGGGTCTGCGATAGAAGACTGAAGAGTCTGTGACGGATGGCGAATGATCCAAGCTGGGGGCTGAAGAGTCTGCACTGCGAGCCAGACGATGAAGTCCAGGCCGAAGGCGAAGACTGAAGTTCCTCCAGTGAAGTGGGACCTTGACTCCTTCCTCAGCCCCTTTATAAGGTCTCTTTGTGCTGAGTCACCCTGACATGGGCCCATTGTGCCCTAGGATGGAACCAGCCATACCCCAGGACAGGCCCTGATCCCACTCTAAGAGGAACCAATCATATCCTAGGCAGGCCCTAGTCCTGCTCTAGGGAGAAACCAATTGTACCCCAGGGTGGGACCCCCACCAACAGGGAACCGGGCCACTGAGTCACCCAGCCAAATTGACACAATGTATCAACCACTACAACTATCTTAATTGACTACCTTGAATGTTTTTCTTTTTTCCTTTCCTTTCCTTCTCCTTTCCCCATCCTAGTTATTTTCTTTTGGACAGGATCTTCCAATTTCACAATATTTATGGTACATTTCAGACTTTATTTACTCTTTCAATTTCTCATATTAGGGAGAAAACAGAATTTTACACATGGGCCTCTGAAGTGTTTTACTTGAGTACGGTCTGAAGTTGTACCCATTTACCTACAGAAGTCTCAAGCTTGCCTTTCTTTATGGATGAAGAGTAGTCCATTGTGTAGAGGACCACATATTTCTTATCTGTTCATCAGTTGGTGGGCATTTGGTTTGTTTCCAAGATTTACCTATGACAAATTGTCTTGCTATAAACCTGGGTGCACACGCATCACTGTGGTATGATGTTTTTATTTCTTCCAGAAATGCACCTAGAAGAGGAGTAGAATAGGTGAGTTGGGTAGAACCACTAGCCCTAGTTTTTCAGGGAATCTCACACGGACTCCCACAGTGTTTGTACCAATGGTTGTACACTCCCAGCAACACTGGAGAAGAGCTTCTTTTGTCCCATAGCCTCACCAGCACTTGTTACTGATTGATTTCTTTTTAAAAGTTTTTATTTCTTTGTTTATTTATTTATTGAATACAGGGCCTCACTTTGCAGCGAAGACTGGTAATGGTCCTCCTGTCCCAGACTCCCCAGCACTGACATAACACTCACGTTGCATGGTGGCGTGCACCACTGTGCCTGGTTTTGAGGCTGGCATGGCAGGCCCAGGATACTGGGGCTGGTACAGCATGTAGTACCAGGGATCAAACCCAGATCTTGCACTTGCCAGGCAGGCACAGCCAAGCTATCTTCCTGGCCTCTGTTTGATTTCTTGATGATATCTGTTCTAAAAATCAGCGCAGCAATCTCAAAACTGGCTTATGTTGTCATGGCGATGGCAACCTAGGGTGACCTACAGAACACACAGCACTTATTGGGACCTCCTCCCCAAGATAACTTCCTTTTTCCCTGGGAGGAGAATGAGCAAAAAATTTATTTTATCGAGTTATGTGGGGTATGAGTTTGGGCTCTTCAATATAAACACAGGTGTTGGAAGCAATTGTATCTTTTAGCTAATAAAATGGAGAGAGACACTTGAGTTTTGTCTACAATATTTAAATTTCAAAAATTTGGTTTTGAGATTAAACATTTACCAAGAATAACACTGTTAGTTTAACTCTGATATGACCATAAAATAGCAGCCACTAATGTACTAATGAAGTATTTGTAAATTACTTGGACTATGTCCGTGGTCTATTATCAAGAAAATGAAAAGGCTTAAACTTATGAAACTAATCGCTACCAAAACAGGTAGAAAATTAATCATGGTAGTATCTTCTTATTACTAAGAGAATTAGAGTGACATTATATTCCATGTACTTCATGATGAGTTGCTTGACCTTCACTATGAAAGCCAAATCGAAGACTTTCTTAATAACTCTAGAGATCACTTCTACCTCTAGTTTGAAAGGAAAACTTGAAAGTTGATTGAGGTAGGCACTATCCACAAGAGATCTATTAGCTTAAGCCCTGGGCTGTGGGACACTGGCGTCATACCAGGGTCTGCTGCCAAGACTGCTGTAATAGGTCAATGAACACTGACTGCTCAGAATAGCGTTTTTTAGAGAAAGCATTTTGTGGGTGACGGCTCTTAATGAGATCACAGGGGGCCCAAGCACGGATTTGGAAGGGTCTGCTGAGGAAGTTCTCACTTGCTTCCTCCACTCAACACTCTAGAATAATTAATGCAAATTGCTGTCGTCTGCTAATTGCCGCTTCCTTCTCCACCCCTGACCCAGAGGACACACTTAAGAGAATGCCTGGCTGGAAGCACATCTTCTGAAGGAGCTTTCGGCTCTCTTGAGGGCCGAGGGCACGGCTGGGACACAGGACCAGGACCAGTCAGCGCTCTGGGCCATGTGCCCACATGGTACCAAAAAAGAGAGTTGCGAAAGTTATCTTTCGAAGCCACATTGGCAGGGGCACAAGAACACCTGGGACACGACTGGGTTTCTCATGGATGCAGTTAAACAAGGTCCTAAAAATGTAGGACAAGCTCACAACTGGTCAATTTATAGGTAAAACTAGAGGAGAGTATAGGAAGATGCCTTCTTTCAACACACACACTTTTTTTTTTTAAATGTATTTGGTGCAGGGTCTCACTACGCAGCTCAGACTCCTAGTGATCCTCCTATTTTCAGCCTCTCCAGCACTGAGATTACAGATGTGCACCTCCATGCCCAGTCTCAGTGGCTGGCTCAGCCCACCTGGGGACAGGGCCAGAGTAGAGTGTGGTGCTGGGGTTCAAAGCCTGGTCCCTGCACTTTCCTAAACAGGTGTGTAGTCCACTGAGCTATCTCGCCGACCCTCAACACATGTTATAGAACTGGAAATATAAAAAATATGCTGACTTGTACTTCCAAGCAGAAAAGGTAACAATTAAGGTACCTACAATAAAAAGGCAACATAATTTAGTCTTGCAGCAAGAACAAAACCAAGGCTATTAGCAAAACCTCTATGTATTTAAAGATGCGCTCAGTTAATCTTTTCCCTTCAACAGCACAGTTCACAGAAAACAAATTTTGGGAGTTCGTGCTCTTCTAGATAATCTTGATTGGCTTAAGGTATTTGTAAAGATAGATACCTAGACCTATTCATGAGAAGGAGAGGGGAAGGTCTGTGAAAGAATCATACATCTGACTGTTAACAAAGGAAATGATTTTTTGGCGGGGGCAGGACTAGGGATTGAACTCAGGCCCTTGTGCTTGCCAGGCAAGCACTTATTCTACTGAGCTATTGCCCCAACAAAGGAAATGATTTTAATAGGCAGATAAGAAAGCATATTAATCTGGACAAAGAGATCTCTCACTATTTATGACTTAAACAAGTTCTTGGCCAATAATCTTCAATCCAGGAACCTGACTCAAGTAGCTCTTCTAATTTGAAAGACAGAGATCCTCAGTTTCTTTATTTAAGTGTGGTCAAGGAAGATAAACATTCAAGAAAAGATGTACAGACTGTGGAAATGACATGAAAGATAATTGATTGCAGGGAATCCTCCTCAATGCATAATCAACGTTTCCAATGTGTTTCTTTAAAGATCGTTCTAGCAGGAATTTCAAATTATTAAACCATGGAGTGCTCCACATATTCATTTAATTTAAAAAAATCATTTATTTGGTACAGGGTCTTGCTATGTAGCTCAAGTGCAGGGCATGTGGTCCCAGGGTTTGAACCCTGGTCCTTGTGCTTGCCAGGCAGGTGCTTAGACAGCTGAGCTATCTCCCCAATCCATTTTTTTTCACTTTCTAAGGAGGATTTTATTACCATTTTCCCCACCCTGTTCCACCATTGAATACTGGCTGTGTATTTTAGTTTGCAAGTCTCCAGGTTCAGAAGCATTCAGACATCATTAGGAGACGGCTAGAAAATCCCCAAAGACCCTGAATCTTGAGCATGTCGCTGTGTCTGGGCCCAGTTTCAATTCTCTCTTTTACAGAAGCCTGGTGGGATGTGAAAGAAACCAAATATTATGTGGCTGGAAGGACAGATGACAGTGAGATGATGGTACGTGTTACTACGATCCAGAACTGCACTTGGAAAATGTTCAAAAATCACTTTTGATCGTGAGCTCGTGAGGCCAAATTAAATATGAAGGGAAGTGACAGGCTGTGTGTCTGCAGGCCTGGGCTTTAAGAAATACTCCATGCTGTGCTGTGCTGTGCTGTGCTGTGCTGTGCCGTGCCGTGCCGTGCCATGCTGTGCCGCGTGTCCTTTATCCCCTTGCCACTGGCAGGGGCCACGTGGCAGTGGCTGTTCTCGCAGGGTAGTGCCACAGGGAGGTGGTTCTTGATGGAGTGGCTCATGGGCAATAAAGCCTGCTTCCTGTGAGCTATCAAGTCTTGGGCGATTTCTGCAGCGGGCCCGAGTCTGTGCCATGGCCTTTGCCATTTGAGTTTCTGTAGCTCTAGGCTCATGCAAAGTTACAGTCATGGCTTCTCACGCTCTTGACTAATGACAAAGTAAGGCCACACGTTCTGGGTCTTACATATTCCCTTTTCCACCCTGCTCCAGAGAAAATATAATCCCTTACTAAATGTTCAGCTATATATACGGCTGGCTGCAGAATGTTTGCCTCAATTTATTTTATTAGTTAAAAGAGGGAGATGTAACTTTGGGAGATCGCAGATTGTTCTAAATTTGAATATATCAGGAATAGAATGGATTCCCAATAATGCAAAGGAGGGGTCTTTCCAGTAAGTGTGTCATTCATCTGGAACGCAGAAAGAAACCATAACTAGATATTTTGCCATATCAGCCAAATATTTCTGGTGCATATTGGAATATATCTTTTAAGTAAATTTTAAAAATTACTGAATATATTTTATTGCAGCATTGTAGAAAGCTACTTCCCCACAGTTTGCTAGTTGTATCCAACACTTAAGCTGTACGTGCGTGTCCTCAGGCCTGTGAACTGTTTCCTCACAGCTAACATCATAGTAGTGACAGTTGGGGGCTTTTCCTCTCAGGTGAAAATAAGGCAGGAAGCCTGTTCTCACCATTTCTGTTCCCAAGAGTACTCGCAGGCTGGGTGTTGCGGTTGTGTCTGGGCGTCCCCCCAAAGCCTCGTGTAGCCACGGGAGGTGGGCCATTTGGAGCCAGGTGAATTTAGGGTTTGTGATTGGGTCTTGCGCTGGAGTCGAAGGGGTGGTACCACAGGGCCCTAGGGCGGGGAGCCTGCTTACAGCATAGGGGGGAAAGCCCTTGCCCACCCTGTCTGCTCTTGGATTTGATACAGGGTCTCGCTGCACAGATTGGACTTGCAGTGTTTCTTCCTGTTTTTTAGCCTCCCATGTGCAGGGATTACAGGTGCGTGCCACCACGCTCAGTCTCAAACACCGGCCCCAACAGTGGGGCAGGCACTGTAGGCCTCATTGAACTGCCAGCCCTGCATCTGCCGAAGCGGGCACGTTAATCCGCTGAACTCTCCGGCCGGCCCTTGCTCCTGCTGCTTTGGTACCTTCCACTGCCATGATTCGCTGTCCCTTTGTCACACCGTCCAGCTGTGGAGCCAACTGAGTGTGGGCCAAGACCTCTGCGCACTGTGAGCGGAGTAAACATTGCCTCCTTAACTTTGGGTGTCGTGTATCTGTCTGAGCAATGACAGAAAATAACCAAAACACAGGGGCACAGCGTGGCGACAGAATGCCTGCCAGCACTGAGAGACCACCCTCAGTGCCTTGAGGGGAGATAAACTGCAGAGGACTGGAAGCCCAGCCTGAATCAAGGTGGGAAAAGCCAGAAGAAGCCACCAAAGAATAATTTGAACTGGTAAATTCGCTCAGAAAAGATGCAGGTTACAAAATCAGCACAAAGGTCAGTAACGTTTCTATTCAATAATAATAGTAGTAACAACTTAGCAATAAATAATCTTAAAAAGATAATAAGAAAACTAATTCTTAACAGCATCAAAAATATACAGTGGGTGTGGTGACCTACAGAGGCAAAGCAAGCCTCGTCAGAGTTCCATATCATTCCTCACAGCCACAGGAAAAACTGGCGCAAAATACCCCAAAGAGCCAAAGTGATCTTGAACAGTGAAGAGAGAAACCGAACACAACAAAGGGAGGAAAATTCCCATGTCCATATGTGGGCAGGATGAGTATTTTAAAAATGTCCATGGGCAGAATGAGTATTTTAAAAGTGTCCACGTTGCCCGTGGGGCTTGCAGATCGAGTGTATTTCTCATCCAAGTACCAGTGACATTCTCCACAGGAGTAGAAAACCAATTCTAAAATTCATATGCAATCACAGAAGACCCCAAAAGCCAAGTAATCTTGGAGGAAACCAAAGCAAGGCTGGGGGAGACAACCCAGTACTTTGAAGAGCTGTTTTCCTTACAACAACGTGGGCTTGGCCTAGAGATGTACAGAGACCGCTGGACAGAACAGTGCAGTAAGCTCCCTGCATTGACGGCCAATTGATTCTCTCTACACAGGTGCCAAAACATAGCCAGCCTCTTCCACAAGTAGTGCTGGGAATGCTATATGTCCATGGGCAGAAAAATAAACAAAGAAAAAACTGTCATTTCTAGTCAATTGATGGGACCGGGGGACAGTGGAGTAGATACATTCCAGAAAGCCAGCCCTTCCTTTCCTCCTTGTATGTGGGAACTGAAAGCTTCTACTCATCTGCTACAATGATTTCCACAGCCTGGGAAGTGTCTGGGAGGGAGCTCTAGGGGAGGTGGACAGTGAGCTCGGATGGACAAATTTCTGTCCTCCAGGGTACAGTGGAGTGAGAAAAGTGTTTTCCTGAGGCCTAGGAGAGAGGAGCTCGAAGAGTCCACACCTGAGGAAAGGCGAGGAGCCAGGAGCACCAGGCCCTCCTGCTGCATCTGTGCAGAATGTGGGCAGGCGCTGAAGTGTGGTGCCAGGTTCCACCAGCACGCATGATCGGTGGGTACGCCCAGCAGCTTCCCTTGCATGCTCCAAGCTTCCTGGCCTGGGTACTAGATGATGGCGGCAACCCTGAAATCTGCAGCACCCGTGAGTCTGCCAGTCTGCAGAGGACCACCGGAGCTTAGTTTACAGGCCGAGAGGCTCCCCTCCATGTGGAGAAACAGAATCAGCAGGGATGCTCACCCCACGCGTCACGCTGGAGGACAGCTGAGCGGAAATGGTGTTCCCATAGTCGCCTCTCTCTGTCCAACCTGGGCCTGGGAACTCCTCTTTCTCAGCAGAGGCTGGGAGGGTTTGTGACCAGAGCCAGGCACGAAACAGGCCGAACACAGATTCTGTAATGTTTGTGGCTTCTCGCTTCTGAGACAACACTGCTGTCAGGGCGCGAGAACCCTGTCCTGGGGAAGGGGCATCTCTCCCAGACCTGGTAGCCAGGGCTCATCTTCTCTATCATTTTTTAAACTGTTTAAATTATAAAGTTTCCACCAACTGAAAACATGCTTCAAAATGAGAGGACTGGTGAGATAGCTCAGCAGACTAAGTGCTGCCTGTTTTGGCAAGCTTGGAGACCAAGACCAAGGTTCAAGCGCAGGGACCAGGGTTCAAGCCCCAGCCTCACATGCCAGGTCAGCCTTACCCCTGGGGTACGATGAGTTTGCTACCGAGTCCAGGCGTGGTGGTGCACGCCTATAATCCCAGTGCTAGGAGGGCTGAAAATAGGAAGATCACTTGAGTCTGAGCTGTGTAGTGAGACCCTGTACCAAATACACAAATGGAAAAAAAACAAAACTATACTAGATGCCTGACAAGCATGAGGTCTTGAGTTCAATTCCCAGTATCCACCCTCCCCCAAAATATAAAAAAGAAAAAAGCACCCTATACTAAAAAGATGTCCCCTAGTCACACCATTTCATATAATGCTTACTGTATACATGGGGGTACTCCACTAATTTGATATAACAGCTGGCAGATGGGTTCCACGTCCCTATTTTTCAGAATGAATAACAAGTATAAAATATTGCATGATTTTCTCAGAGTCATAAACCTCATGGGTAGCTGAGCCACAGTCTCCCAACCACTGGGTGACATTGGAGTTCTTAGTCATGAAGTTTTGCAAAGGGAGTATCATTCCTTTAGTAGCACCCACAATTTTATTTAGCATCTTTTAAAAAGGCTTTCCCAGATGTTTCGGAACTTTCTGTCTTCCCACAAGCCTGGTGGGTTCATACTAAAATTTTTACTTATCTTATGTACGTGTAGAAGAACTGGCACTCCTGACCACTGTAGCTAACAATGGGAAAGTTTCCCTAAGGCAGCTCGGTACCCCTCTTGGTTATGGACCTTGTGTGAACAGAAGGTGGCGTGAGCACTAACTGGAGATTTCTCCTCTTTTTTCCCCCGGCAGATAGCAGGACCTCCAATGCAGTGGCTGAGGGAAGGAGCAACAGAACGGTCACACAGTCCATTCTCCTGGGGTTCTCTGAGTTTCCAGAGCTCACCATCCGCTCTTTGCCACATTCTGGGGGGGCGGGGTCTACCTCATGACAGCATCCTGGAACGTGGGCCTCGTCACCCTCGTCAGGACAGATGCCCATCTCCACACATGCATGCGTTTTTTCCTCAGCAGCCTGTCTTTCCCGGATCTCTGTTCTGTCTCCACGACAGCCCTCAAGATGCTCTCAGACTTCTTGCACAAGTGCAAGTTTATCTCCTCCGTGGGGTTCATCGCACAGTTCTTCTTCTCTAGCCTGGGTCTGCCTGAGTGCTGCCTTGTGGCGGCCATGGTGTGTGACCGCTGTGTTGCTATTTGTAAGCCCCTGCTCTGCACGGCCACCGTGTCCCTCACCCTGTGCGTCCAGATGACGGTCGGGTCTTGTGCCACAGGACGCTTGGGCTCACTTATCCAGCTGTGGGCCTTGCTGCCCCTGCTCTTCTGTGGGCCAAACGTCATCAACCATTTCTTCGGTGACCCACCGCAGCTGCTCATCCTGTCCCGCTTGGACACCTCTCTCTTCTAAATAGTGACCGCTGTGCTTATAGCGATCTCTGGCCTCCTGTCTGTCTTGGTGGTCACAGTCCCTATGGCTGCATCATTGCTACCATTCTGAGGACCACTTCAGCAGCAGGTGGAGCTAAGGCCTTCACCCTCTGTGCTTCCCGCCTGATGGCGGCAACGCTCATCTTGGGCTCAGGGATCCCCGTTTCTACATAGCCTAACTCTGGAGATTCCCTGAGCCAAAGCAAGCTGCCCTCAGTCTTGTGCACTGTTATAATCCCCGTGCGAAATCCACTGGTCTGCAGCTAAGGAGCAGGGAAACCCAAGGTGACCTCGCAGGTGCAAGAAGATTGTCCTGTCTAGCCCTTACTAACTGCAGAACGTATTTCACGTGTGCACAGCTGTGCACTTCTCAGATAAGCTCAAAACTGGCACAAAACCAGGCACCCGTATGAGAAGTGGCTCGAAACGCAGTATGGCGCTGCATGAAACTCAGTATGATCCAATAAACCAAGATGCCAAGCAGGCCACAAGGGTTTTTGTGCCAGTTGAAACGTCACAGTTCACCTTGGATATTCAATCGCTGCCTAGCCTGTCAGAAGAGAGAGAGAAAGAAAGAAAAAGGCAAAAGGATGTCTTCCAGTCAGAGTTTCCTGGCACGTTTTAGATATGCGTAATGATCGCATTCGTCGTAGAGAATTTGTACCTGAACATGACAGGACTCGCTTGTCTCCCATTTCTCCCCTCCCTTCAGCTCTTCCTCTCCTCCCCCTTTACAGAAGCTTTGTGTATTTTCTTTCTTCTTTTCTCATGTTTTGATTTTCCCCTTTCAGCCTCTTGTGCCCCTCCCCACGTGAACATTTTCTTCCCATTTCACAACCATCTGCTCTGCGTTTCAGTCCTCAGTCACGGTTGTGGCTTCCCACGCAGGGGAGACGATGCACCACTAGGCAGGTGTGTCTGATTTAATTCACGTAAGAGTGTGGACTCCAGGCGCAGCTATTTTCCTAGAGACGTCTTGGGCTCATCCTCTTGTGTGGCTGAGTCATATTTCATGGTGTAAACCCCCCACCTCTTCTTTATCCTGTCACCAGCCAATGGGCTGTTTCCAGGACCTAGCTATTACCAATTACATTACCAATTACATAGCTATGCATTATCACTGTGGTATGATGCTTTTAAATTCTTTTGGGAAGATATCAAGAAGGGGAGTAAGTAGGTTAAATGGAACCTCTAATTTCTTTTTCTTGAGGGGGCGGGGACTGGGGGTCGAACTCAGACCTTGCACTTGCCAGGCAGGTACTAGTGTCCCTGAGCTATCTCCCTGGACCCTCCAATTTCTTTTTAGTTGTAGCCAGCTCAGCCCACCTTGGGGGCAGGGCTGGTGCGGCACCATGTGGTTCCGAGTATCAAACCTCGGTCCCTGAGCTCTTGTCTGAACTTGCCTAGGCAGGCACTTGAGACCGCTGAGCTCTCTCGCTGGCCTGGAACCTCTGATTTTGCATTTTGAAGGCTCCGCATGCCGGTTTCCACCGTGCTCCTAGCAGCCTGCAGGCCACCAACAGCGAAGAAGGGTTCCTTTTTCTCCGGAGCCCCACCAGCATTGGTTATTGGTTGATTTCTTGACAATAGCCATTCTTTGCAAAAGGATTCTTGAATCTTAAAAAAAGATATTATTTTTTTCTTGAGACATGCTGAAAGCCGGGTGTGGTGGCACACGCATGTAATCCCAGCACTTGGGAGGCTGAGGCAGGAGGATCAGTGAGGGTTTCAGACCAGCCTGGGCTACAGAAGTGAGCTCAAGGCCAACCTGAACTGCATAGCAAGGCTCTGTCTCAAAAAGCCAAAAAAAAAAAAAAAAAAAAAAAAAAAAAAAAAAAAAAAAAAAAAAAAAAAAAAAAAGACATGCTAAAAAACTGTCTTTTTTATCTACAAATTTGTTTAAGATTATTTTTAACCCGAACACCAACAGGACATGAGATGAGGAAAGTATGGGTAGAGAAAGGAACTGCAGATCCATCCTTGAGAATCGAGGCTGATCGTGGATTTGTTTCCCAGAGCATAAAATATCACTGCATTGCCATCGAGAGGAATGAATAAAGTACACTGAAGCTACAAACACATACTAGGAAAAATAAAGTTGATAAATAAGCTAAGGAAACCCAAGTGATTTTGATTTGTAAAAGAGAAAGTGAAACAAGATTAAAAATCAGTAATAAGTGAAGTCAGAAATGAAAACAAGTTGGGCTCTAAAGACTTTAGATATCTTCAAAAAATGACACAATGAAACTGCAGGATAAGGAGCTATCTGAGGAAAATAAGGCAGTAACATGATCTATATCAGTAGCTTTTTTTTTCCTCTGCTGTGGATAGGATCCAGGGCTTGGTGCGTGTTAGACAAGAGCTCTATCACTGAGCCATAACGCTAATCTTACAGCTAATATTTCATAGAATTTCATCCACCCTCCAGAAAAGCATGTTAGTACAAACTCTATATAAGCCTCATTTACAGAAGAGAATTGAATCTAAATAAACATATGAAAACAGCAAGAGTACTCAAAGAAACTCAAGAGGGCCCCATTTCATCCAGGATGTCAACAAATAAATAATAATGATGTGCAGTAGTTTAAATATAAAGTAGGGCCTAATGGTTCTGGGGCCTATTTTTTCTGAAGGATCCTTACATAAATATTCCATTTCCTTGGACTAAAGACCCTTGACGTCTATTTTACCTTCATAAGGTAAAAGTCACTGAGTGGACCACCATTATTTTTAGTTGACTTTTATGAAGATACTTGTCTTTCTATCTCAAAGACTCAATCTCTTCCTCTAAGCCAATGACAATGTGGAGTTTAAGGTATTTTCCTATTGGGAAAACCCAGGGCAGTGGAAACAGAGGCATCTCCTTGCCCACCAGGAAGAATATTCGCTGACTTTCCCAAACAATCCGGATAGTATCTCTGGTAGAGAGGCTGAGGTGGACCTGCAGCCCTTTGTAAGTTGGGGTATCTTCCATTCAAACTGTGACCCACCTGCGTCTGCACCCACAGCACGCTGGGGGGCCAGGGGGCTTGTGCGAGGAGCTGTGGTGAGCATGCAGCTCACGTGGCCTAAACCCATAGCTCTCTAGATTTCCTGAGCTTGCCTCTTTCCTCACCATCTGAATCTGCTGGAGTGTGACAAGCCAAACCTGCAGCTGCCACAGCATGACTGCCGGAAACTGCCCCACCATTGGATACCAGTTAGACGTCAAGTTATCAGAATCCAAGGTGCATTAGACTGCTAGCCATAGACAGGAATTGAATGCATGGCTTTTCAGTGACCCAGCCCAAATTACAGTCACTCGCCCCTCAGCAACATCACCAACTTTCCACGGACACCTGGTAGTGTTCCAAGAAAGATTAGTCGAAGAGACATCATTCTTGGGAACCTGACGGGCTGTCAGGAGGTGTGACAGCTGTGATGTCAAAATGAATCATTTTTATGCAATAGGATAAGGTACAAAATTGAAAATACATGCAAAGCACGTGGCCCCTTTGAACACTGCCTGTAATGCTTGAGGCAGAGACAGTTTGACTTATAAGCCTTACATGCAACCCATGACAAAGAAGGTATGAGCAAGGAAAAGGCAAAATGTTTTTAAAGATTAAATAGCAAGGTCAGGAAACTTCAACATGTTTCATCATAACTTAAAATTTGGATATTTGCAGTAGAATGCTAAGGCAAGAAATGAAACATAATTTAATGCTTGTCTGGCCTCTTAACAGGAAAAAATATTGCTCACCACCAAAGAACAACATTATAATCATAACGTTCACTGTAAAAAAAAAAAAACAAACAAACAAACAAAAAAACCTCATTTTCATGTTAGGACTTAAAAATAAAATTACGAACGATGGGCAGTTAAGAAAGCCCACTTATATGAGGGAAGTAATGTTCCTTTTTAGAAATTCATTTTAGAGGCAGGCATGCTGGCACATGCCCATTCTCCCAGCACTCAGGAGACTGAGGTAGGAGATGCACCATGAGTTCGAGGCCAGCCTGGGCTACATAATTAGACCATGTCTTAGAAATTCATCTTACAGAAATTCTCAGAAGTGTGACACTGCATGCTGACTCACAATTGTGTTTTATAGTAAAAGTTTAAATTCCACTTAAAATCCCATAGAACAAAGAGAAAGCCAACAGATGTCAGTGAGCTTACGTACAGACTTCTACAACCATCTGTACATAAGTTTAGGATGTCATGTCTGTGTATAATTCAAATACGTGACAACGCTTTAGTGGAATATATATTGTCTGACATTCCAAGTGTAAGAGAAAATGTAAATCAGTTCATAGGAAAAGTTTTAGACTCGGATGTTGTACAAGGCGCATCCCCACCCTGGCAGTTCCGGGTCTAAATGTGTTCTCTGAAAGAAAGGTCCATAGTGTGAAAACGGAGCCAACAGGGAAATCTCTTATGGGTTTCCCTCATCATCTCGTGAGAGAGCAGTCGCCTGGACTGCTTAATTGGCTCTTTCCTCGCGGCTTGCAAAGGTATGTAAGTGAACCCGGGTGGGAGCGACTCTCTTATCCCAGAGAGCCAGCAGATGCTGTGGACAGCACAGAGCTCAGCAGGGAAAGCCACATACGGGAAGGCTCCCGTGGAAGGCTGTTGAAGGTCGGTGTGCGGCCATGCCCTTCCCTGGGATTGCGGGCTCGGGGTCTGGGCCAAGTGCCTGTTGCCAGATTTTCCAGGTTTCCTTGAATGAGTGGTTTGACTTTCTCACAAACACCTGGGCGGGACCCGGGTCAGCAGCAGCGTGGGCAGCCAGCGTGGCAGTGGGGTGCTCAGTGACCCGGCTCGGGCTTGGGAAGTGCCCCGCGCCATACCTCTGTAGTCTTCCTATTCACGGGCTGCTGTTCTCTCTTGGTGCCTCACACATGCACCAGTTTTTTCTACCAAGATGGAAATATTTTCCCTATTGAGCTTTGATGCAAAACCATGCAGGTCAAGGGAATGCTGTGAACTAAGGACTGTGCTGTTGTCTGGCATGGCACTTGGTGTGATTTCTTTAATTGTTTCCCTTCCCTACCTGGTCAATGTCTTGATTTTTTTCTCTGTTTCCGAAACCAGGGATTGAACTCAGGACCTTGCTCTTGCCAGGCAGGTGCTTGTGCCCCTGAGCTATCTCTGTGGCCCCAGTGTCTTGATTTTTGGAAGACTACATTTCTCAAGATCTGTATGGATTAAATCATAATTCATTGAGTAGAATCAGTGTAGTATTTCCATTTCCATTTTCGTAGCCTACCGCTTAATAGCAAGAATTGGGGAGTACCCACATCACTGCCTTCCCACCCACTGGCTGCTTGAGCTTTACGTGAACCTCTTTGCTGACCCTGTCTCAGTTTCCCCAGACATAACTACATGAAATGATATCGAAGGGTTATATTAGAATAAATCAGGTTAAGGAAGTGAGTTTCTGAGAACCGCATCTGGCACGAAGTAAATGACCAGAGCCGGTGAGTATTTGAGTTAATAAAAGTAAACTTGATCACTGCACTGGATGTAGTTGTAACCCAAAGAAAGAGCTTTGACATTTGAATTGTCCAGTGCTACCCTCATCCTATGGAAAACGCATTCCCACTTACTGCTGGCAATACTGACAAGAGCCCTGGTTCCCAAGGTCTGAGACCCCGTGGCGTCTCAGGGCCGCACAGCTGATGTAAGACTTGTTCTCCTGCCTCTTTCACCAGACTCTCAGCTCTGCTCTAGAGCCCACACTTGCTTTTCTACATGAGGAAACTCCTTTCTCGGATTTTATTTGGAAGTTTAGCTGCTCGCCTTGGTGTGCTCAGCAGGCAGAAAGCCGAGCCCTCGGCCGCCAGCCACCGTCTCTGAGGTGCCAGCTTTGCAAGCTTCGCTTTCCTGTGCGTCCCCCGGCCGCATGGGCATCTTTAATTTCTGGGTAGGATGGGAAGAAGAATTACACTGACTACACTTTGATAACATGTACTTCCATTCTCAGGTAAGAACTTGGAAATGGAGCTTTTAAAAGTAATTTTATTTATGAGTAGCAATAACGCAAGGATTCAGGGTCTTGATTATAGATGACACACGTATATAATATGTGTAGATATACGTGTGTGCACATGTGTATGTGCAAGTCATGGGCGGCATAACACGGTTGAGTCAGCAACCAGCCAAACATGCAAGTGTCAACCTGTAAGGTCACAGTGAAAATGTCCTGAGCCTAGTGATATGGTAGCTGCCCCACTGTCACACTGTAGGACAACATAGTACTCACTGGTCTGTGGTGATGCTGATATAAACTACCTACTGAGTGCTAGCTATACGAAAGGCGTAGTATATAAACTTATGTGCAATTTGTGATTCTGGAGGGCAGGAGGGTCATTGTCATCTGTATCTACTGTGGCATATTTCATTGCTCCTCTAGAATGCCCTCCAACTTACGTCCACGTTTATGTAGATGGAGTGCCACATCCCGCAGAAGGCAGCCTCGTCTGTGTGACGCTCACTGTGCCTGTTGACCCAATCTTTTTCTCCCATGGTTGATGGAATTTTATGCTGTTTTATTGCTCATGGCCCCTAGGAGAAGCTGGATCCACACATAGGTAATAAACAGAACACACATGCCGTCAGCTATGCCATGCAGGTTCAGAACATCCACTTGTTTAGCTCTGCACTACATATATCCCCGTAGTCAAGCCATATATGACTCTGTGTACGTATGCATCACACACAAACACACGATGAGTGTCTGCCAGGCTCTAGGAAATGCTCCACAAATCTTAGGCAAAAACCCATTCACTATTTTCCCAAGTGATGTACCAAGTACTTAATTTGCTTGCTTTCCGCCATAGTCCAATTTTCTTAAATATTTGGCCAGTTAATTTCATGGTTTCACAGTGCTTTATCCACCTCATTCATCCTTTGAAAAATGTTGAAAAATTTTGTCTGGCAGCATTTAATTTAGATAGATTCTCAGAGACAACAAAACTCTGAATTAATTTACCCAATGATAAAAAAGTAAGATGATTGGAAATAAAATACTTATTAGTGGACACAGAAGATCTTCATATTCAAAAAATATGATGACTATGATTTCATTTGAAATGTTTGTTAAGGGTCTGAGGAGACAGCTCCGTGGCACAAGTGCCTGCCTGGCAAGTGCAAGGTCATGAGTTTGAACCCCTGTCGCACAAAAAAAAAAAAAG